>JBBPOE010000025.1:0-95533 GCA_038091295.1 Tylopilus felleus | reverse complement strand
TGGGTATATCCGGATACCACGTCCTCTGGGACACCGTCGAGTTGTTCGCGTGTAAACGCGATACGGCCCTGCCATGAAAGTCAGATCGATCGATGCGGGGAAACAAACAAAAGCGCACTCACGCTCTTTTCGTTAAGGTTTTGCTACGCAAACACGTATGCTTCAACGACCACCGATGATACCCACAAAAAAAAGCACACACCGTAAACTTGAGACATGCATCCGAGAGGTCGTCCTTCAACCGCTTCAACAGCTCCTTGTCCTCCTTCTTCTCAAGCGCCAAACCCGCACGCTTCCCATCCAGCAACATCTTGTCGACGAGCCGCTTCTGCTCTGCGCTCAACGCGTCCCAGGCACCCGTCTTGCGAAAGTTGGCCGCGGCGGTGACCTTGGCCTTGTACACATCCTTGCGCATCGACGCCTCCTTGGCGTACTTCCGCGCGCGCCCCTCGGATTTGGTAGAGGCGTCGCGGAGGGCATTGTTCGTTGACATGTTTTTGGTAGAACCCGAGCGGCTTGATGGCGATGTTTTGTCGAACTCGTCAGTACAGCAGACGCCTCCATCACTCAATACAAGTGCACCACTAAACACGTCATAAGCCATGAAGAATGGGGATGCATTAATGCCAACTTGCCTTTCGAGAACAAGTTGTTTCGAGTCTGGATCTCGAGTCACGTAGGCAGTGAGACCAACAGCGGATGAACCTTTGCCAGACGTATACACTCCTCGAGGCGCAATTTTGTGAACGTACTAGGCGAAACGTTAGGTGGGAAAATCACCTGCAGGATCTGAGATTTACTAGTACCGGGATCACCAACGAGCAGGACGCTGATGAGTCTCCACGATATCTCGGCCCTCCGCCTCCACCCCCTCCAATGTTCTTGTTCGTTCCACCAAACAACTGAAGCAGTATACCCTTTTTGACGTCTTCCATCTCCCAGATAGACGGAGTGAGTGATCGCGCTAGAAGCTCATACAAATCATGTGTTCGGCTAAGCTGGATAAATTTACCTTTTATTCCAACGCTATCTGGAGAGTGGGAAGATGATCAACGTATTCGACTGGTTTGAGTCGTTCACGGTCGTTCTGGAAGCACAAAAGGAGCACGCGATGCGCTGACACGGACTCGCAGCCGACGAAAAGGGAAACAACGACATGTGGAGGAAGACCGGAGTTGCCCTGAGGAGAGTGAGGAGGAAATTGAAAAATGGAGGTTGGAGGTTCGGGCACGGTTCATTCGCGCACTGCATGAACTCGATTACATCGGGCTCATCAAACATACCGGCCGCAAAGCTGACCATGTCATGCGCACCGTGTTTGACGTTGCAAGCTGAGCGCACGCGTAGTAGGTGTATCACGATGTCGATGATGATTGTAATAGAACTTGACCTGTTCCCTACACAGCAGCACATCCGACTGCCGGGGGTGGCCACTGTTCGCAGATTGCATGTGTGTGCTATCAGGGTCGTTGATGGGCCTTTCCACTGTCCGTGAGAATCCGTTGCAATCCAAGACTCCGCCGGTCCCGTCGGCTCACTCGATTAGACCCACCAAAACCCGGTTAGAACTCTGACCTCGACTCCCATCGTTGCTCTGCATTCTTTCTCTTGTCCCAACCACTACCTCTCGACTGCGTGTCCACAAGAGCTTTTGCAACTCATCATCCCACTCGTTCTTTCCAAAATGTTCACTACCATCGTTCCGCTCGCTCTCGCTGCCTTAGCACTGGAAATTTTTAGTACGTGTTTCGAGCTGTAGCTCGTTGGACATCGCTGACGACGTTGCGACGTGTAAACAGATCACTAGCCCCAACCGCTGCTGCCACGTTCACTGCCGGCCAGAATGCTACGGTCAAGTGGCAAGACAGCGGCTCGGCCCACCACCCTCGCACAATTTGGCCTTGCTAACATATTGGCATCTATGCCGGCAACGCAGATGAACAGGTGCGAACCTGCGACGTGTCATCGATTCGTCTCGTGTCTCAGTCTAAAAATTTCTCCAGACACTTCTCCAGATGCTTGCGACATACGTCAATGTGTCGACCGTGTCAGCGATCACGTTCACGCCCGACGCGACCGTTGAACCCAACGGCAGCGAATAGTAGGCATCCATCCCGACTCTTTCCAGTCACACTGTCTGATAGGTTCACTTTACCCGTTAGCTTCATTCGCTTCAACTCGCTGTCGTATACGAATGGCTCATCGCCCGCAGACGCCATATTCATGTGCGTCCGCATACCCTCTCGTATTGATTCGCGCTGACGTTTCTTGAAGAGTTTGGCCGGCATGAGTGCGTCGTTCAGCGCGTCTGTCCAGGCTGAGATCAACGGCCAATCGACGGCATCTGGAGCGTCGGCCACTGGCATGTCGATGTCATGTCCTCCACACCTACCAGCACTGCCACCTCCAGTCGACAAACGGGGGCAACCAAGCCTATCTTGGCCACCGGCTTGGTCGCTCTCGTCGCTCTCGTCACCGCTGCTTCTTTCCTCTGATCTCCCCGTCGTTTATCTATTCGTTCCTGGGAACATTTGGTTTTGTCGTGCTTTGTGTTTTCCTTGTTTCTTTCTGGTCGGTGCACAAAGTAGTCTAGTCTCTGCTTTGGGTTTGATGGTTGGGTGAATTAGTTGGTTGCAGCGTGTGTTCTCTCGGGCCTTTGCCTCGTTGATATGATATGTTATAACCGGTATGTTCGCTTTATATCTACCAAAAATTAATTACATGACTTCGTCGTACTCCAGTACGAGTGGATTGTGAAAGGTGGCTGGATGAGGAAAGAAACTGCAGCTACATCAATCATATCTCACGGGAGCCCAAGGTCACATCTATGTGAACAACCCAGGAATAACTCGCCACATTCTTGGACGAATCGTCCAGACGGCATCATGCTGAGTTCGTATGTCCCATTCATCCGCCCTCCCTGCATGTCACAATGCCAATCGGAGAGCAGCGCTCCCTGTACCGAACTCTGAAAAACGTCCCTTTTCTAGGAGGTGGCAATCCACAAGTCTCTCCTTGTTTGCGCAGGAAATCTTCGCTCTAGATGGGGTTGCTGCGCATGAGACACAACACGCATAGCCGATAATTGTAGAAGTCATAGTGGACGTCCCTTGCATGTTGCATATCGAGTCAAAGAATTTCGAGTGGGGGCTCACGTTCTTGAACAGTGAGGCTTTGAGAGATAAATTCGAGAACGGACTCGGAGGAAGCGGGCGCAAACGCACCTTGCCCGTCACCCTCGCGCTTTAGACCTGCTGTCGACTACGAACAGCACGTCGCGAGTCTGAGTCATATCGAGCTGCGTGTTGACAGGGTGCGTCAGAGACGACATAAACTGTGACGGCCACTTAGGATCTCACTTACCTGACTCCGTCCCCGCTCGAAGCTTCTCTAACCCTTCCTCGAGAGGTTATTAGATTCATACTCGTTTCCTTTGAGACTCAACTGAGAACGCTGAGAGGGGAAACAAACTTGATCTTGACTGGTTTGCGGAGGGGCTGTGACCCAGCCTGCTTGAAGTCAGTCCTCACCTTCATACTTGCGAAAGTGTTACCCGGTTCACAAGATGGGTAGTGATTCGGATACTATAATCCACTCATCCGTTGGCCAATCCGCCTCTCGGTGAGTGCCTGCACCGTGCTGATGGCTTGTCAATGCGCTTTTTTAGAATTGCGGCGAGGAACGGAAGAATCCAAATATCTAGGATTGAGGACCAGGCCCTTCCTTCCCCACCTGACCTTGCTACCTTGCTCCACGCCGCGTGGCATTCTCCGTCGACGGATGTTCTCAGAATTTCCTGTAAGTAGTAATACCCTTTTGCCTCCTCGCCCATCAAGGGTTCTTATGCATAGCTCCTGATATCAGGAACACGTGTAGCTATTTCGTTATCCTTATCGAGCGCCCACAGGTGCGAGTCATGCCAGGTGATTTTCCTCGTTAAAGCTCGACGAGAGTATAATCAATCTCCATCTACTAACAACAGTTGAATCATATTGCGTGGAAGCTCAACGACGCGTATTCGAAACGCTGAATCGGGAGTGAGTACCACGAACCTGCTGCGTGTTTCCACTCCCGTCATGAATGAATTGTTCGATGTCTTGATGGGGCTACAGTCAACACGTGTACAAGATAAGAGGTGCGGCAGGCCGTCCAAAATCCGTTTAGACAGTTTTGTCCACGGTCTCTCGGGCCGGCGGAGAGCCGTGTCTACAGCACCCAGTCGCCAGGTTTCTCCCTCTTTTCTCCACTTCATTGTCTCCCGAGTCCCTACCACAATCTTGTTCGCTGTTATCCATCGTACTCGGGCCATGTCAGACCGCGCTACTGCCGTTAGGAGCAAGTTTCGGCGATTCCGGATCCTCGTTGTCGGGAGAGCTAATGCTGGCAAAACCACACTTCTCCAAAGAATCTGTAAGACGACTGAATCCCCAATTATTCATGATCAGTGGGGTAATAAGGTCAGTGCAGTATTACTTCGTGAGACTGCTGTACGCTAACCGATCCCTGCAGATCAAGACTGATGTGAAGGGAACTGACGAGGTAGGTATTTACATGTTACTGGCACACACTATGCTTGATAATGAGTCATAGCGTGGCGAACATGACATCGAGCATGAAATTTCATTCCAAAGCAATGGCCGCTTTGTGTTCCATGATTCCCGTGGTTTCGAGGCTGGTAGTAAAGATGAGCTCCACAAGGTTCAATCATTCATTGAAAAAAGGGCAAATACACAGGCTCTGGAACGGGCACACGAACACGCTCTGGAACAGGCGAACAAATATGCTCTGGAACGGGCAAACAAACAGGCTCTGGAACGGGCAAACAAACAGGCTCCGGAACGGGCAAACAAACAGGCTCTGGAACGGGAAAACAAGGCTCTGGAACGGGCAAACAAACAGGCTCTGGAACGGGAAAACAAGGCTCTGGAACGGGTGAATGAACTCGAAAAGACTCTGGAAGCTGGCTTACATTCTATATGGTTCAAGTCTATGTGGTGCTGGTGTGTAAACTTATCTTACTGAGAGTCACGACAGGTATTGCATTCCAATGGAGGATCATACAAGGCCAATTACTAGGGCTGAGGAAATTTTCTTCTCGGAGTGTGGGACTGGAAAGGGTGAGGAGATTATGAATCCATGTTACTTGCTAAGCATGTCATCAGTGCCTGTCATTGTTGTCTTTACCAAATTTGATGCACTGCATGCAGTTGCATTTGGTGAGCTCAGAGAACAAGGAAGGAGTATTCAAGAAGCAGGGGCCTTGGCACCAGAGCATGCAAAAGAGATATTCAAGAGGAATGGTTACTATAATAGGGTGCAAGCCATGAAATTTCCTCCCAGGAATTTCATATGCATGGGAGGTGAGCAGTATATGTTGTGCAATAATGTGTAATGAACCAAGCATTATGGTTAAAGGGATGAACCAGGAGGAGGCAGATTGTAGTGCACTTCTCACTTGCACAGCAGAAGCACTGGATGATGAAATGTTGGAGATCTTGTTGGTGTCTGCTCAGCAAATCAGTCTGAAGATTTGTGTTGAGTATGCAGGCAGAAGGGGAGTCAAAGTGAATGTGGAGATTTCAGTGATGCTAATAAGTCTTGTTGTAGGAGAATGCTTGCATTTTTGCAGGACAATGAAATACAGCAAGATCATTTCTGGGAAAGAAATGGTTGGGGATATCAGGCAAGCTTGGCAATGTGGTTCCCACATATCTGGGTGAGTATGTAAAATATTACATTTGTAACAATGTCTCAATGCAAATTTTGATTATGTAGGTGAGAAATGTGCAAATATTAGGTTGCTGCAAACTAACAAGAATAATATTGAACTAATGCTCACAGGTTGTGAGTTGCTATGTCTGTGGTGTTTCTGATATTTCATCCATGCTCAGTCTCTTTTCGTTCCTTGTGTTCTCACAGGATGTAAGCTGCTGTGTGGTCTCTCTAATCTTTCATCCATGCTCAGTCTCTTTTCATTCCTTCTGTTCTCACAGGATGTAAGTTGCTATGTGGTCTCTCTGATCTTTCATTCATGCTCAGCCTCTTTCATTCCTTGTGTTCTCACAGTATGTAAGTTTCTGTGTCTGTGGTTTCTGATTTTCCATCCATGCTTACTCTCTTTGCATTCCTTGTGTTCTCACAGAATGTAAGATATGTGTCTTTGATGTTTTTGATCTTCCATCCATGCTCAATCCTTTCATTCTCACAGCGAGTAAGCTTCTGTGTCTGTGGTGTTTCTGATCTTCCATCCATGCTCACTCTCTTTTCATTCCTTGTGTTCTTGTTCTTGCAGCTTGTAAGTTGCTATCTGTGGTGTTTCTAATCTTTCATCCATGCTCACTCTTTTTTCATTCCTTGTGCAGAATGTAAGTTGTTGTTCTGTGGTATTTCTGATGTTCTATCCATGCTCATTCTCCTTTCATTCTCATAGGGTGTAAGTTGATGTGTCTGTGGTGTTTCTGATTTTCCACCCATGCTTACTCTCTTTGCATCCCTTGTGTTCTCACAGAATGTAAGATTTGTCTTTGATGTTTTTGATCTTCCATCCATGCTCATTCCTTTCATTCCTTGTGTTCTAACAGCAAGTAAGCTGCTGTGTCTGTGGTGTTTCTGATCTTCCATCCATGCTCACTGTCTTCCTTGTACTCCCACAGTATGTAAGTTGCTGTGTCTGGTGTTTCAAATCTTCTATCCATGCTCACTCTCTTTTTATTCCTTGTGTTCTCATTCTCACAGGTTGTAAGTTACTGTGTCTGTGGTGTTTCTAATGTTCCATCCATGCTCATTCTCTTTTCATTCCTTGTGTTCTCATTCTCATAGCTTGTAAGTTGCTGTGTCTGTGGTGTTTCTGCTCTTCCATCCATACTCACTTTCATTTCATTCCTTGACAGCCAGTAAGTTGCTGTGTCTGTGGTGTTTGTGATTTTCCATTCATGCTTACCCTCCTTTCATTCCTTGTGTTCTCACAGCTTGTAAGTTGCTTCATCTGTTGTATTTCTGATCTTCAATCCATGCTCACTTTCTTTCATTTCTTGTGCAGCATGTAAGTTGCTGTGTCTGTGGTCTTTCTGATCTTCCATCCATGCTCACTCTCTTTTCATCCATTGTGTTCTCACAGGTTGTAAGTTGCTGTGTCTGTGGTTTTCTGATCTTCCATTCATGCTCACTCTCTTTTCATTCCCTGTGTTCTCACAGCGAGTAAGTTGCTGTGTCTGTGGTGTTGCTGATCTTCCATTCATGCTCACTCTCTTTTCATTCCTTGTGTTCTCATAGCAAGTAAGTTGCTGTGTCTGTGGTGTTTCTGATCTTCCATCCATGCTCACTCTCTTTTCATTCCTTGTGTTCTCACAGTATGTAAGTTGCTGTGTGGTGTTTCTGATATGTATTACATCTACACTCACTCTCTTTTTATTCCTTGTGTTCTCACAGCTTGTAAGTTGCTGTATCTGTGGTGTTTCTGATCTTCCATCCATGCTCACTGTCTTCCTTGTGCTCCCACAGTATGTAAGTTGCTGTGTCTGTGGTATTTCAGGTGTTCCATCCATGCTTACTCCCTTTTTATTCCTTGTCTTCTCACAGGATGTAAGTTGCTGTGTTTGTGGTCTATCTGATCTTCCATCCATGCTCACTCTCTTTTCATTCCTTGTGTTCTCACAGCAAGTAAGTTGCTGTGTCTGTGGTGTTTCTGATCTTTCATCTATCCTCACTATCTTTTCATTCCTTGTGTTCTCACAGGGAGTGAGTTGCTGTCTCTGTGGTATTTCTGATCTTTGATCCTTGCTTACTCATTTTTCATTCCTTGTGTTCTCACAGCATGTAAGTTGCTGTGTTTGTAGTAGATCTATGGTCCATGCTTACTCTCTTTCATTTGTTGTGTTCTCATAGTATGTAAGTTGCTGTGTCTGTGTCTGATCTTCCATCCATGCTCAGTTTCTTTTCATTTCTTGTGTTCTCACAGCTTGTAAGTTGCTGTGTCCATGGTTTTTGTGATCTTCCATCCATGCTCACTCTCTTCTCATTTCTTCTGTTCTCACAGCGAGTAAGTTGCTGTGTCTGTGGTATTTCTGATCTTTGATCCATGCTTACCCTCTTTTCATTCCTTGTGTTCTCACAGCAAGTAAGTTGCTGTATCTGGTGGTATTTCTGATCTTTGATCCATGCTTACTCTTTTTTTCATTCCTTGTGTTCTCACAGTATGTAAGTTGCTGTGTCTGTGTCTGATCTTTCATCCATGTTCACTCTATTTTTATTTCTTGTGTTCTCACAGGGAGTAAGTTACTGTGTCTGTGGTATTTCCAATCTTTGATCCCTGCTTACTCCCCTTTCATTCCTTGTGTTGTCACAGCATGTAAGTTGCAGTGTCTGTGTTTTTTTTAATCTTCCATTCATGCTCACTCCATTTGCATTCCTTGTGTTCTCACAGGCTGTAAGTTGCTGTGTCTGTGGTCTTTCTGATCCTCCATCCATGCTCACTGGCACTTCCATTTCATTTCTTGTGTTCTCATAGTATGTAAGTTGCCCTTTTTATGGTACTACTGCGTGAGTTATATCTGTAGTCTCCTTGTACTTTCATTCATGCTAATGCTGATTTTATATTTATATGCTATTAGAATGTGAGTTGCTTTATCATTGAATCAATGTCTTTTTCTTTTTACTTACTATGTTTTTCCATTCTTTCATAGAATGTATGTTCCTTCACCCCTCTTTTTCCAGATGTTTATCTGATTAAACCATACAATTAACTCATTTAACAGCCAATATGTTGATCTCATCTGTTTATTTATTTCCTCACATTGCTATCTTTTGACTTTTATTATAGCCTGTAAGCAAGTCATTCACATTGTTTATCTACATCTTTTAATCCTATTTATTTCTAGTTCAGCATCCTCCAGAATGATAATACCCAGACAGCATTGAAGTTACTGGTTAGCATGTTCTCTGTTTCACTTTGTATGGATTATTCATTTTCTATAGTGTCAAGGCCCATTTATCACCCAGATCTGCATTCTCTCTGCTTGTATTTATTTCATTTCCATTGATGAGTTATGTGCATTTAATGTCTATTTCAGCACTTTTGGTGATCTTGGTCCACTCTTTCTACTACTGGGACAAAGACAAGACTGGAGATCACCTCATTGCTTCCTTTGAGCAATTCATCCACTCTTCACACTCTTCAGTCATTGCATCAGCTGTGAAGAAAGCTGTTCTGTCATGTGGGAATGATATGAGCTTACTATGTGAAGAAGTCATCCAGATTGCTCTGAGCAGCCCAATGGGTAATTTCATACTTGACATTTTAACTCCATATTGATTCAGCATAACAGAGCATCTTGCTTTAACCAGCACTCACTTTCCAAACACTGGACAAGGCCCTAGTATCATTGACTTTGGACTTGGTGGACAAGCTACAGATTCTGGAAAAGCCATGAGTGCTGGACAAGCTTCCAGTGCTGAACAGGCTACAAGTACTGCACAAGCCAAGGGAAAGAAAACCTTCAGACAGAAACTTCATGGAATCTTCAAACATTCCTAAAGTCTTTCATGAAAGCTCTTCAACAGAGCATATCTGTACTAGTAGTGTTGTGTAACTGATCTGTCAAGTTTTGTGTTGTATTCAGAGGATATGCTTTCAATTCATGGATATGTAATGGCTTGGTTCAAAGGTGATTCTCTAAGTCATGGTCCACTGGAATATTATGTTGAGAAATATCCTGAATTATGTACCACAAAACATTACTGAGATAGTTGGCTACTCTGTAAGATCAACAAATGAGATTGTAACCAGTAAAAATATCCCACAGAAACTTGGCAGCAAGAACATCACAAGTTCATCAATGTAGATGTATTGCTGAGCACATGATAGCTTTGAAAAGGCCTCCATTTCTTACCAGTCAAATATGACTACAATCTGACAAAAGTAGGATGATATTTGTGCTTATGAGTTGCTTGGGTGCCAACATGAGATGCACCAAGGCAAAAGGGAATAAAAGTGTCCTATTCTTACATACAAGAACATGGGGGAATCTGTCAACAAATTACATCAACTGTCAGGAGAAACACCACTTGCAGCCCCACTGCAACAAGCAAATGGCCAACCAACAGTACCTCAACCATGATAATGGCTAGCACATAGGGTGAGGACTGACCTCGTGCATCATGAGGTGAACTCGAACATTGAGTCGATAGACATGTGCACCTAATCAGTCCTGAGTCCTAAACCTCCAACCAGGATGGAAGACACACCACTAGTACTAGCGGCCACTAGGACCACCAGCGCTGCCCCTATGTACCGCTGAACCCTCTGTCCCCCGCGATGACTGCGGCCGTTGCATAGTCACCACGTCCGGACTGGCCGTCTCCGCAGGACGCTGCAAAATACTTGGGACCACTTCTGGCGGGTGCGAACGTTCGTCTCGACGCTTCTGTTTCCCTGCCTTGCCAGGCCCACTGCTCTCCGTCGATCCACGTCCTGTACCAGTGTCACGCCCAGCACCGGACTCGCCACCCTTGTCGCGCCGCTTCCGATCGCTTGATCCGGAGCTCCATCCTGCCGAAACAACGCCAGCGCCGTTTAGTGCGGTCTCGAATTGACGTCCCAATCAAATCACCGGTCGGTTTTTGCGCTGGCCTGGCCCTTGCGCCAGACTAGGTCCACCCGCAGTTTCCGTGGTCACGGCGGCAGGCGGCGCTTGCCCAGGTCCAGACCCAACAGACGTCCTGGCAAGTGCAGGCGCAGAGGACACATCTCCCTTGCCCAGGTGCGAACGACCATGAGGTTCCTTGGGAAGCCGCTGTCGTACCCCATGCCCCCCGCTCGATGCCGACGCGGGAGCAGGCGCAGGCGATTTCGCGCCCGACGGCGTAGCAGTGGCCGAGCCAGTGGCAGCCACTCCCTTTCCTGACCCAAACCCCTGCCCCTGTCCGCCATGCGAAGACACCTTTTGCGGCGCAGCAACCTTTTTCACCTTTTTACTCGTCGACGCAGGCGACTCTGGCTTTGCAGCTTGTGCAAGGGGACCACTATCAGCGGCCGCGACAGCAGCCTTCTTGGTATCTTCCTTTTTCGACGACGATCCGCTCACGGCGGGGTCCTTGTAATGCGCGTGATTCCGGAGGATCATATCCTTGTCTTTCTTAGCCGACTTTTCCGCTTTGAGGGCTTCGAGAAGCGGCGTGGTCGTCGGAGGTGGGGGTGGGTGAGAGGCGGCGACTATCACCGACAGAAAGACGCCATAAGCGGGATTCAACGCACGACGGATCGTCTACTTACTGAGCGCCTCGAGCGACGTCGACTCGGTCTTTGCCCCACCCTTGAGTGTCTCGAGAAAAGAGACGTAATCTTCATCTGTCCACAGAGGTAGATTAGATGTACAATGAGAGGAAAGCGGTCCCATCTACCTTTATCGATCGTATTATTTCGCGCGTCAGTCTTTTTCTTTTCCGCAGGTACCTTCTGAAACGGTGCATACTCCACGACGGCATGCGACTCTTTGCCTGTGTATGTAAGCGAGAAAGAAAGACAACGTCGCGTCGGTCGCGATCCGTCGAGTCCCGCAGATACCACACACACACAAAGAACGATGAGAGAGTGAGAATGAGACCCGAGTGCGCGCGCGATGATAGGCGAGGAACGCGAACCCACCTGCCTTGTCCCTAAACATATGCCCATCATACGCCCGACTAAACGTGACCAACTGCGCCTCGCTCTTGAACGCGATATACGCCCGCGAGAGTATACCCTCCTTGTTCAACCTACGTTGGCGATCCGATATCAGTACCCCCCCACTCCCCCCTCTCTCACACACACTACGGCAACGCACCGTTTCGTACGTAGCTTCCCAGGATGATACGACTTCCAGGTGACGGTCTCGTCCGTTGGACACTCTGCCAAAAGATCTCTTTGGGTAGGTTGGGCGGGAGACGACGGACGACGGACTTGAGTCGTTCTGTACCATTATGGTGTCTCGCGCTTATGGTTCGGGTGCAATGTATGGATCACGTGATGTATGACGTTCACCCCGCAGATAGCGCGAGTTCAAGACGGTGTTAATGCAAGACGTAGGTAAAAGAACAAGACAACAAGTTCGTGTAGCAAAGAAAGAATAATACATACAACAACAAAAAATCGACGAGGTATCAAAAAACTGTTTTTTTTTCGTCTACCAATGACAGAAATTGGGGAAAAAAAAGACAACACCATTACGATCATTCAACATGTCTTCTATCAAGGATGGTATCCTAGGAAAACTCTTTAGAAAGCGAGAACGTAAGAAAGGACGAACGCGGCAGCGAGGCCACCAAGGGACGTGGAAACCCCAACACGCCCAGCAGCGTTGGAGGGGGTGGTAGACGTGGATGGCTTGAAAGTCGTGGTGGTGCTTGGGGTCGTGAACGTGGTCGCGCCAGTGGTCGTTGCAGTGGGCGTGGTCAGAGTTGGGCTAGTACCTGCAGAGGTGGGCGAACTGGTCGGTGGGGTGGTGCCAGTAACAGGGGGGGTAGAAGTACCTGATGGTGTCGATGTTCCGGGGGTGCCAGAGGGAGACGTTGCGGGAGTGGATGAGCCTGCAGAAGTGGATGAGCCGGATAAGGTGGTGGCCGGGGTAGACGAACCACCGCCGGGGGTCGTTCCTGTCATGCCGGTAAGGCTGTGGCGCAATTGCGTCAGTCAGGGTGCTTGGATGATGTAACGAAACGGCACTGACGTGAAAGAACCCGACCAAGCCTGGTAGCTGATGGAGGTAGAGGTGAACACGACGTAACTTGGGTCGCAGTTAGTTCGGTCCGGTCGTTAGTGCGGAAACGTGGGCTCACTATTGTCCATTGGGACCGGCAGCTGGGTCGGGCTAGGACAGGGTGGATTAAGCACATGTCTGTGAACCGAATATAGAACAAGGGACATACCGTGAAGGAGAAGGACGAGGTAGTGGAGACGTCGACCGACTGCAACGACTGAACTAGGACCTGGAAGGGGGAAAAAAAAAGGTAAAAAGACTTAGGTAGCGATATGTCCGGTGAGCACACACCATTTCTCCCGTGTAGAGAGCAGCTTGACAGTTGCCGATGGATGAGAGGAGAGGCGCCTGACCGTCATCAACCCAAGCTACCTGGCAGGACTGACCGGCCGTGCACGTGGTGGATTGAACGGGCGAGGTGAACTGGGCGGGGGGTTAGGCGGAGGGAGGACAAGGAGGCGGGGGAACTCACGTAGACCCCGGCGTGGACGGTGGGGGCGAGGAGGAGGGCGAAGGACGCGAGGACTGCGAAAGCGTACATGGCGACGAACGATGGTGAAAGGAATGGACGAAGGAGGATGAGCGGAGTCGTCGGGGGTATTTAAAGGGAATTAGAAGCGAACAACGCGGTCAGAACTTGGCAAGTCAGTCTAAGACGAAACAGGATAATAAAAACCTTACGGCTGGTCGAGCCGACAACGCCTCGTTCATGTCCGAACCAGAGCTTGAGGACAACACGCTTTGCAGACAACTTCCATACGACGGCTGTGGCACTGGCCAGCGTCGATACTCCTCCTTCCAAGCCAGTCATGTCTGCTTCCATATCGGACTGCTCGTCCTATGCTCTTCGCTTCCAACGCACGTCAAAACGACACTTGAGCGACGCCATCGTCCGGGTAACTGCACAAGTGAAACGCACCTCTCAAACCAAGAGAACACTGTCATCCGATGCTGACGGACGGAGATGATAATCCGTAGCCGTCCTTGAGGCATCCCGGAGCGGACGAGGTCGATCGATATCCACCTATGCGCCAACACATGGAACAGCACGTCCGTTATCTTGCCCACGACCCAACGGTGCGCATGTAACCCATGCGGACAGGCATGGACCCACTTGAATCCCATCTACTATAACTTTTTCTCGACATGGGTTGTGGTCCACAAGAGCGTTCAACGTAACTGGGTACGTCCATCTCTCTATTAATATCCCGGTGCTCTCTGATTGGTGGCCACCAAAGTTATGCGACCACCTACTTTGGCTAGAGCAGTCTGTGTGGCAATGACTAGAATCCTGCAATAAGTCTGTGCACACGCGAACGCCTGTTCTTTGACGCAATAAACACACTTCCATATCTCCGAATCAAAGCGACCCTTGCTTCCCGCAGGACTCGAGTCTAGACTCTGCCAAGGAAGCAAAACAGGGTACATATCGATGACCACCACCATCCCCCCACATCGTCACCACACATGATCTCGTCGCCGCGTTCCTCCATCTCTTTCCCCCCGCAAATGACATGTAATTCCGACATCGTACAGCGAGGTCCCGTCCAGGAACGGGCCTTTGTCCGACGTCGTTGTCAACAATATGACATGAAGAGGACGTCTCGCATGGAAACGACAGACATGAGCGGGAATGGAACGGGTCACCATCACGTCGTCGATAAGGTTAACGTATATTGCACGTACCTTCCGGACCTTGGCAAATGAAACGCCGCGAACGCGTCAAGACCACGGATAAAAATCAGTCGCACACGACGACCACAGATGCACTCGATAATCTTCCCCCTACCCTGCCTGATATCTCTTTGTGCCTGCCACCCGTGATCGACGCACGATGCCGCCACGATTGACCTTTGAATACAACCCGCTCTCGTGCGCCTACCCCGACGACGAATCAGACAAGGATCTCTTCCTCCAAGTATCCAACACCTCCCCATCCCCATCCCCACATCGCACCGTCCTCCTCTACTGGGTCAACACCGTCTTCGACGACGGCGAAGAAGTCTGGCAAGTCGTCCGTCTCCACCGCCACGAAGACGACGGCGCGCACAAGTACGTCTATCCGGACATGCTCGTCGTCGAAGGTGCCTCGGAGCGCGAACACCATCAGACGTTTGGGCTTGGGACGTTTTCGCGCGATCAGCGCGAGGCGGTGCTCGAGTGTGCGGACGACGTCGCGGTCGCGCACGGTGACGGTGACGGCGAGGGTCAGCAGTCGGCGCGATGGATGGGCGAGCTACTGGAGCGGATGGTCCAGGAGGGGCTGGTCGCGCGGGGGGCCGTCGATGTGATCAGAGATGCCGTGCCGCTGCCCTGATAGGCGTGGCGGGCGATGTCCATGATGATCCCACACACAAACCATAACGCAGTGAGTACCGCTGGCACTCGACGACGGCCAGCACGATCGATGCTTCCTCTGGACAGGTTTCTCTTTTCCTTCCTTTTTTATCATGGTCGCCAAGGATTGTTTATCGCACTGGGTTTTTCCTATCCCGTGTTCCTCTTTCTTCTGGTTCTCGTGAACGTGTGTCGTGTTGTATTCCCCGATCTAATGTGGACGGACCAGACGAGTCAGTTTTTTCCAGCCTCTTCCTCGACGGGATGGCAGCACGGCTCGAACGCGCATCGATCACCGCATACAGTCTAGGCCGAGCACTACCCGTCCGTGTTGTTCATCTCCTCGCGTCCAGCTGACCGCGTTGGTTGCGATCCATGATGCACATGCACAACTTGGCACCGTACCACCAAGGCGGTACGTACCTGTCTTTTTTCGACTGCGAAGGACAGGGTAGGACGCTATCTGAGCCAGGCATGGTCACTTGGATGAGAAGCAGAGGTACAGGAGTAACGTACATGGTGCATCGATAACATTTACGAAATAAAGAGATACAACGACTACGGTGGTATGCCCGAGACTATGCACCACTCGACCGTCTCTTTGCTTCTGCTTCCTCCTCGGAGACTATCCGACCCTCGACTTCCTTTTCGACTTGTTCTGCGACTTCACGGACACGATCGCGGTTTGCCCCGATGAGCGAGACGTAGACGCCACGTTGTAAAAGTGGATATGAACCTATCCGAATGCCTTCCGAGTTGACGCGCTTCTGTAGCGTGCCTAGGAACGGTGCAATCGATGATTCCGGTAGACTGACGCCATAAGTACCCCTGAGAGTGGGGAAATGACGAGTGACGTACTTTGTAAAGACCTGTAGACGACACGGACGTGCGTGTGGTGGTGGGAGTGGGAGAAACTGTCCGAGGTTGTCAAGCATCTTTTGGAAGAGGGAGGGAATGCCAGGGAACACGCAGAGTTTACCCTCGAGTCGTACGACGGGCTGGGATGAGCGTGAGAGCGATGTCAAGGGGTATATAGGGTACGGACCACCCAGATATCGGGGGCGACAAACAGGACCTCTGCGTCGTGTGGGAAGAGCGCCATGCGCTTGCGGGCGATGCGTTGTCCTTCGTTTTGCTGGAGAGCAGAGGAACAGATACGGATGAATTCTTCCATGCGAGACAATGTTTCTGGGTGGTAGCTGAGCTGCTGGCGAAATGCTTTTGCGAGGGAGGCGTACGTGATATCTACGGGGTGTGAATTGGGGGATGAGTGTGAGAGTGGTGGCGCACCGTCGTGGGTGGGACCAATGCCGCCGGAGGTGACGACGAGGTCGTATCGATCGACCATTCTGCGACTGGCTTCGATGCTGGTGGTACTCGGCAGCAAGTCTGATGTGAGGGATGGGGACGTACATTTCGTCCTCGTCGTCGGCAATGACCTCGATGCGCTTGCTGGACAAGAGTCAGCGTGCGATGTGTTTCTGTAGGAATGCGCACAGATCTATGCCGTGCTCG
Organism: Tylopilus felleus; assembly: GCA_038091295.1. NCBI lineage: Eukaryota > Fungi > Basidiomycota > Agaricomycetes > Boletales > Boletaceae > Tylopilus > Tylopilus felleus. Next base: position 78,950 of record JBBPOE010000025.1, on the reverse strand, counting down.
AAGCAAAAGCGGGCAAAGTAGTTGGAGTTGCGATCGAGCGTCTTGCCATTCAATATCTCGTCGCTATGTTTCGTGAGGGAGATGCAACACCGGGTGAGATGAACGTACCCGATGATGAGCGCGCCGGCTGTCTGTATGTGCCTATTCCGGAGATCAGGGATGGGTGAGATGGGGAAATTCATGGTATGAATGGCGCGAGCGAGCCAGCGTGCGGATGAGCGATGGAGCATGAGAGGAGGATGTCTTGTGACGAAGGACACACGTGCTTTGCAAGAACCAATCACGTCCGATACACGTTGTTGCGCACACGAGCAACTTTCTCTTCTCTTAAACGCTCCTCCCCGACCCCATCTTCTCTCATGTCCTCCTTCCGTCCCATCGCACCCGCCATGGACGTGTACTCAGCAACGTGTAACCCACCAAGGAGGGCAAAGCGTCGCAGGTCAGACGTGTCTCTCTCGCCCCTCTCTAGCCCGTCCCACCCCGACGACGACGACGACGACGACGACGACACATTGACACCGCCAAACCCGCCCCCAAAGCGTCGTGGTCGCAGACCGGGCACCCTCTCGCGTGCAGCCCGCGAGGCTCAGCGAAAAATAAACCACTCTCTTATCGAGAAAGCACGTCGCACAAAAATTAATGACGCCCTCGCCACGTTGCGTGACCTCGTCCCACCAGAGTACAAGCGTCCGCTCGAGTCACACCCAGACGACTCGGACGACGACGACCCTGACCCAAAGAAACAACGTCCAAAGTCAAAGACTCCCGCCGAAAAGGAGTTCAAGCTAGAGATCCTCATCCGCACTGTCGCCTATCTCCAGGATCTCACGGATAGGGTCAAACAGCTCGAGCACGATGGCTGTCCCCGCTGCAGCGAGCCCATCTCCTTTGTTCCCGGTGACGTTGAGAAGCGTCGCTGTGACACTCAGGACGCGGCTACCTGCCGCGACTCCTCTGTGTCCCGCCTTCCCTCTATTTCGGCATGGCTCCCCGAGGACCACCTCCATACACCCTCCCAGTCACCCATCTTTGATACCACCGCCACTGCCCGTGCCACACAGCTCCCCACTCCACCCATCTCGGCCACCTGTGCACCCGCTACGACCGGGTTCCAGATGCCACCTGTCCTCACACTCCCCTCCCCTCGCACGCTCCTCCCACCATCCACTACACACATCCAACCACGCTTCTCTGGCTTCACACCGCGTGCCAAACACTCGCCCCTCTCGTCTCCCATCTACACTCCAGAAGACGAGACCGCGGCATCCCTGTTGCTCCGCATGAGCACCACCTCCCCTCACACTGCAGGCGTCACACCTGTGCGACCAGTCGAGGCGGACACATCATATGCCTTGACTCCGAGAAGACTGTTGGGACTGAAATGAATCAATGGATTGTTTTTCGTTATTATACCTCTGTACGATACCCGCGCTTGAATGAATGCCTTGTACGTTGACTAGGTCACTTTTTGTACTAGTAGAAAATAAGCCATGTTTACTCTTGTTTTCCACTTTCATGTTCAGAGCATCGTTCCGTCGCTCGTTTTCTTCTCAACACAGAACAGAGCGTAAACGACGTCAAACGGTCAGCTACGCCTCACTTGCCACCATGACCTAGTCTTACGTCCAGCACAGGGAGATACCTTTCTCGACCACGTCATCGTACACGTCCGTGGTGGTACGTCCCTCGTTCTCCAACCCCCATCCACCCCCTGATCGACCCAAAGGCAGAGGCGGTAATGGCTGCGTCGCGTTCCACCGCGAAAAATTCAAGGCCATGGGCCCACCCTCGGGTGGCAACGGCGGGCGCGGCGGCGACGTCTACATCCTCCCCACACCCGAACTCACTACCCTTGCCTCGATCCCCAAACGCACCCGTGCCGAGCCCGGCGCAAACGGCCGCGGGACCTGGCAAAACGGCCGCAACGCACCCCCCACGATCATCAAAGTCCCGCTCGGCACCGTCGTGCGCCAACTCCCCCACGACGACCCGCGACGCGCCAAGGACGCATGGGAGGCCGAGGAGGAGGCACTCGCGGAGCTCCCTCCCGACGCGCGTCGCGCGAAGATGCTCGAGAGCCGGTGGGTCCACTATCCGCGCTCGCAGGATGACAATGTACAACGCGACGCGTTCAAGCAGGCCGAGGGGGCGCTGTGGCGGGAGGAGCGCGAGCGACGGTGGGCCCGTATGCAGCGCGCGCGTTGCCCCATTCATCTGGACCTCGACGAGGTCGAGTGTGCCGTCGAGGACGTCGATGCGCCGCTTGCGCTGGGAAAGACCGAGTATCTGGGTCACTTGATCGCGCGCGGTGGGCTTGGCGGTGTGGGTAATCCGCATTTCTTGTCCCCTGTCAGCCGGTCGCCCAAGTTTGCCACCAAGGGACACGAGGGCGAACGTGTCACGCTCGAGCTCGAGCTCAAGATCATTGCGGACGTGGGGTTCGTTGGGATGCCAAATGCTGGCAAGAGTACGCTGCTACGTGCGCTCACGGGCGGTCGTGCCAAGACGGAGGTGGCGAGTTATGCGTTCACCACGTTGAACCCCGTCGTGGGCGTCATCCGAGTGGCTGACGACGGTACGTTCGAGGGCCAACTCCACGACATGCACGTCTTTGAAGAGACCGCCGTCGAGGAAGCCCACCGCCTGGAACAAATAAAAGTACACGCCGAACAGGAGAGCATGCCTGAACCGGAGGCGGAGCACGACGGTGCTACAGCACTCGACCACTTTTCCATTCTCGAATCCTTCCGATTCACGATCGCGGACAACCCTGGTTTAATCGAGCGTGCGTCCGAGGACGTTGGCCTCGGACACTCTTTTTTACGGTCGATCGAGCGTTCGCATGCGCTCGCGTATGTCGTCGATTTCGACGGGCCTGCGCCGTGGGACGACCTTAAGGTGTTGCGCGACGAGCTGGACAAGTACCAGCCTGGTATGAGTGCCAAAGCGAGGCTCGTCATTGCCAACAAGGCGGACCTACTTGGAGGCGACGGGGACGCGTGTGCGGTCGACGCAGCGCGGGAAAAGCTGCGGCGGTTGGAGACGTACGTCCAGAACGAGCTGGCTTCTGGTCGTCCGATGGACGTGGTCCCGATTTCGGCCAAGTTTGGGCAGAATCTGAAGCGGGCGGTGGCATTGATGCAGGGGTATGTGAGGGAGGCGAGGGAGTAGACTAGTCACTACATAGGCACGCGCTAGACGTGTACAACGATGCCTCCTTTTTGCTCGACGCGCGCTCTTCTCGCCCGACCTCTCGGATCTGATCTGGTTGATCATCAAGGGCCCGGTGCCCTCGGCCTCGAATATCCCCACTCTCCACGGACACTGTCCCCGATCTCCATCGCGCGATCTGTGGGCGCATGTACGACCACAGCGACGCACCGGCGCCACTCCGCGATGCGCCAATGTTCACCCGCCGTGCAAGGTCGAGATGAACACGATCTCGTCGCCGTTCCTGAGCTCGTACGCGCCTTCGCCTTCGAGTTCCCAATCGGTGTCGTTGATGAGTACGAGGATGCCCGGTCGACTGACGGGGGTCGAGGTCAGGCGATCATCCGCCTCAGAGAGGAGAGGGGACGTACACGGTATCCCCTTCGACGAACAGCTCTGGACGTTCCTTGAGAAGATGCGTACGGAGATGCCGAATCAGATAGGTCACGTCCGTCGATTTGGACGGCGTCGATGGCGCTGTGTCGGCGGGGGAGGTGGGGACGAGGGTGGGAAGGGAGAGCGTGTGTGCGCGTTGGTTTCCAAAGAGCAGTTCGAGGCCGCCGCCGAACTCGATTTTGAGATCGATCGTGGACATGTCTGTGTTGGTGGGCGAGAGAGAGCGCGTCGCAATGGTGCGAGTCACATCGGCCAGGAGCACATAACAGATGATAAGAGTCATGATGGGATAGCACGTTGTGGGGCATATGGTGTAGCTGGTTATCACATCCGCTTAGCATGGTGCTGACTGCGGGGGGTCTCCGGTTCGAGTCCGGATTTGTCCACTTTTTTTTTTCCTCTGTTTCGATACTGAACTTACTGATCTCGAAAGAAACCAATCGACTGGCGATACTTTGCAACTGCTTTGAATGTTCGTCAAAAACGTTCCTTGCATACGGAACGGCAAGTCACACGAACACGACTTGCTTTCACCCAATGAACATGCGATTCTTTTTTGGAAGGTTCTGACCGTATCGCGTGCGCTGCCATCCCTGCAACGTGACCCTTCCATACCGAGCCTTCGAGTCCATTGCAGCGTTGAACGTGTCCCACTTGATGATATCGGATCACAAGGGCCGAACGAACCCGATGAGCCATTATAGCTATCGGTATTACATCCGAGCATGATATACGTACACGCGTCAAGACTCCCTGGATACGCTGTGGGGTCGTGAAGAACGTGCGCTCTAGTCTCGTCACCAGACGTTTTAAAGCTCCCGCGAGGCACCTGTCCGACCAGACCAAAACTACGTCGCTCGAGGCTGCGAACAGAAAAAAGAGTGGACAAATCCGGACTCGAACCGGAGACCCCCCGCAGTCAGCACCATGCTAAGCGGATGTGATAACCAGCTACACCATATGCCCAGTTTCAAGCGCCCGCGAGAGATCCGTCTACTGCTTCACTTACACTGTTGGTCCCATATACTCGCCGACAAGGCATTCAAGGAAACCCACGCACATGAAAGCACTGACATATGGACATGCTCGAGATACGCGGTAAGCCGTGCCGCCGACCCGTTCTAGTCAACCAACGCTTCCAACTTTGACTCCGCCTCCTCCCAAACCTGGGGAGCACTCTTCGAATCGTCCATGAAATCCCATCGTCTCAGAATCTCCTGCTTCATAGTCTCCATTCCCTCCCGCTCATACGCACCTATGCCCTTGTCATCCACTGGCAGATCGTCGGCGTGTCGTGTCCCGTCGTAGTAACCCGGCGCCATGAATGTGTACATCCAACCAGTCGACAAGGAATATCTGGCCACAGCGCACGCAAACGGGAAGCGAATTTCTTCGTAAATGCGGAGGGCGTCCCCAACGCGTGAGAGTGACATGAGAGGATGCGCGATCAACCGGCCGAGTACGAACGCATCCTGGATGTCGTGTGAGCGGCGCGCAAGGACGGGATTGGGGGGGAGGACGTACGTCGATTGCTTGGACAGCACCGGCTCCAAAGTGGGGCGTCATGGCGTGACACTATGGAGCAGAGGTGAGATATTCTGTCAACGATTCGTGCTTGGAACCCCCAGGCTGAGAACGACGCACCGCATCTCCGATGAGGACGACCCTGTTTCGTACACAAAATGGGAGTGGTTTCACGGTATGCAGGGCCCACTTGGACGGCTTCTCACAAAGCTATATCGTGATGGCTTGCATCAATATTTTTTCGGTGTGGAGGAAACTCACCTTTATCACCTCCCTTGTGTCAGGTTCGAAATCCTCAAAGTATTCAACTAACTCTTCCCGAGTCGCATCCGATACCCAATGTCCTTCGTAGTGCGTGCCCGTCAAACTCGGATCGCATGTCATTGCCGCAAAGTTGACGATGGTGCCTTTAGCAATTGGATAGGTGGCCAGGTACTGAAGATGGTGGATTAGTGGATTAGGATGTCGTGGCGAAACCAAACATGATTACCCTGCCCTTTCCGATATACTGTATAGCGGAGTGAGTGTAAAACTACGAACCGTGCATATCAATGCTCACCGCTGTCATGTCTTTTAACGACTGATTTTCTGGACTCTCCTTCCTTAATGCCTCCGAAGGAACGAGGGCACGATATACGAATATCCCTGTGAAAATCGCATCGATGTATTGTTTGAGATCGGTCTTGTCATCCCCATCTTTGGATGCTGCTTCAAACATCGTCTTCCGAACTGCAGACCGCACTCCATCAGCTCCAATTAATACATCACTCGTCGCAGTGGTTCCGTCTGCGAACTCGAGTCTGATGGGTGACGTCGACCGAGCATCTTCTGGTTCTACATAATTGACGAGGCGTTTCCGAGGATGGATTTTGCATGAGGCTGGGAGGTTCCTTTCCAGGATAGTAATCATATGTTGCCGATTCATGGATGAGGGTGCATCTTTGGGCCTTATCATGAAAACAAGTCATGGTGATGGTCAAGAGGTGAACTTACCGCCACGGTCTCTCTGGAACCAGAAATATCCACCCTCGCGTATGTCCGATCGCCTTATATGGGGCGCTGATGTGGCAGTCAGATGGAGAATTTTGCAGTCGAAAATGTCATTCACAGCGACTGCGTTCAGGATCGAACGTAAAGATTTCTTTGAATTCGTCGTATAGCCCAAGATCAACCAGGACTTCGTGCGTCTTCTTCCACATCGAAATTCCTACGCCGGGAGTGTCGATAGAGTCATGAGCTTCATAGAGATCGATGGGTATGGAAGAATCATATTTCCCGATTGTGATTGCGAGAACAAGACCGCCAATGCCAGCACCGCTGGAGGGTGGTTTAGTGAAAGGTTGGACGATGAGCATGTCTCCTCACCAGATGGCTACACGGAACTTGGGCCCAGACTCGGAGGGAGACAGCGCAATTGACATTGTGTTTCAATAGAATGAAGGAAAGTGTAAGACATCTGTGAAGATGAGGCGCTTATATGTCGTCCGTAAGCCGGGGCCCGGATATACTCATTCATCACCGTGACCTTGGCTGATCAATCGATCAAGGTTCGAAGAATTTACGTGATTGTGATCACACAATTATGTGCGATGATCGAACTGCCAAGCAAAACGATGTATCGTCGGATACATGCTCGAGATATGCGGTAAGCGTCCGGCCGACCCGTCCTAGTCGACCAACGCTTTCAACTTTGACTCCGCCTCTTCCCAAACCTGGGGAGCACTCTTCGAATCGTCCATGAAATCCCATCGTCTCAGAATCTCCTGCTTCATAGTCTCCATTCCCTCCCGCTCATACGCACCTATGCCCTTGTCATCCAGATCGTCGGCGTGTCGTGTCCCATCGTAGTAACCCGGCGCCATGAACGTGTACATCCAACCAGTCGACAAGGAATAGTTGGCCACAGCACACGCAAACGGAAAGCGAATTTCTTCGTAAATGCGGAGGGCGTCCCCAACGCGCGAGAGTGACGTGAGAGGGTGCGCGATCAACCGGCCGAGCACGAACGCATCCTGGGTGTCGTGTGAGCGGTGTGCAATGACGGGATTGGGGGGGAGGACGTACGTCGATTGCTTGGACAGCACCGGCTCCAAAGTGGGGAGTCATGGCATGACACTATGTATCAGAGGTGTCAATGATTCGTGCTTGGAACCCCCAGGCTGAGAACGACGCACCGCATCTCCGATGAGGGCGACCCTGTTTCGTACACAAAATGGTAGTGGTTTCACGACGTGCAAGGCCCACTTGGATGGCTTTTCACAGAGCTATATCATGTGTGGGTTGGAGTAGGCCATCCTGTTTTGTTTGCAGGAAACTCACCTTTATTATTGCCCTTGCGTCGGGTTCGAAGCTGTCGAAATACTCGACCACTTCCTCAAGAGTCGCATCGGATACCCAGCGTCCTTCGTAGTGCGTACCCGTCAAACTCGGATCACACACCATTGCCACAACATTGACGAGAGTGCCTTTGGCAAGCGGGTAGGTGACGAGGTACTACGACAGCGAATCAATGAATATGAATACAATAAGAAGAAGAAGCTCTTTACCCTGCCCTTTCCTACGTACTGTATAATAGAGTGAGGGATGAACCATAAAGTATGATTGAATGCTTACTAATGTTAGCACTTTTAATGAAGAATTTTCTGGATTGTCTTTTGCCAGTGCCTCCGCGGGAATGAGGGAGCGATATACCGACATCCCCGTGAACGTCGCATCGATATATTGTTTCATATCGGTCTTGTCATCCCCTTGGTCTTTAGATGCTGCTTCGAACATTGTCTTCCGAACCGCCGAGCGAATTCCATCAGCTCCAATGAGCACATCGGCCGTCGCGATGGTTCCATCCGCGAACTCCAGTCTAATAGAGGATGTCGAGTGTGCGTCTTCTCCTTCGGGTTCCGTGCAATTGACGAGTCGCTTCTTCAAATGAACGGTGCATGAGGGTGGAAGGTGCTTTTCTAGGATAGCTAACATTCGCTGACGGTGCATGGAGGAGGGTCCCCCTTTGGTATTTTTTATTACACGTCCTGAGAGTGGAGATCAGAAGCACTTACTTCGATGGGCTCTATAGTACCAGGAGTATCCGCCCTCCCGTATATCAGATCGCCTGACTTTGGGACCTGAAATCATGCTCAGACAGAGAAAAACAAAGTCGGAAATCGTTACTCACTGTGACTGCTTTCAGGATCGTGCGAGAATATTTGTTTGAATTCGTCGAATAGCCCAAGATCTAACATGACGTCGTGCGTCTGCGGCCATAGAGTAACACCTACACCGGGAGTATCGATCGAGTCGTGGGCTTCATATAGGTCAATGGGTATACAGGGATCATATTTTCCGATCGTGACTGCGAGGACAAGACCACCGATACCAGCTCCACTATGGGGGCGTTGAAGTGACAGTCTGGAAGGTGAACATTGTCACTCACCAAATGGCAACACGAAACTTGGGCCCTGACCCAGAGGATGGCGGAGCAGCCATTGTAAGTATCTCGTGAGGGAAATTACGGGATGGTTTCTGGCCTGTGGACAGAGTACGGCTTTATGTTGTCCGACTCATCAGTCAGCTACAGCCGCAACAAGCCCGTGACCGTGATGCACTCACACATTTTTCGTTTTTTATTAGGGCTAGTTACCCATGCATCTGACGTCAGCCGTCGGGGTTAGGTGGCCAATTATAAGTAACTGGTTCCGGTTTCCAGCTGGTATATCAGGGATGATATCATGCCGAATGTCCTTCTTGGTGTGCCATGATCCATCTATCTTTCAAGTTTCGACTACTCTGAGCTCGAATTCCCGATAGTCCGTCGGAGGGGAAAGCGACCAATCTGAGGCGATAAGGCAGAAAGTGTCTTTTTGGACGTTTTCATCAACTTGGTGAATCGATGCGTGAACCTATGCACTTTGAGTAGAGGGATAAAGACTATAGTCAAACTCCCGAAAAATCCTTTTGTCCGGTTGGGTCCGTCATATAGGTCCGTCATAAAAGACAGTGCGATTGCAATGCCATCGTATTTGCACTGGTCAACGTTTCAACGCGTATCCATTCGAACAATGCAATGTGTTGTGGAAATGGTTCAAGGTCAACGTTGACCGTTGACCGTTGATCTATTTGAGTCTTGGTGGCGCAAATGCCACAAAGCCATGTACGGTAGCTATCTTCAAATGCCCCGACTCGATTTGCTGAGTATGGTCCTCTACGATGAGTAGTTGATCGAGTGAAATCTTTCCTCACCGTTCTTGCTCCGATCTTTAACCCGTGTCTTTCCGAGGCTTGGAGGCGCTTTACCACTGGCAAGCACTTGCTTTTTGCCATTGGTTACTAGGAAGTTAGATCGTTGTAACATGGGTCAAACACCGGGAATTGCCGATTCACAAACTAACAGGGTACGAGTGTCCCAACGTTGCCACTGGCAACACTCTCAGTCTAGACATTCAAAGTGCCTTTGTTGTCATTCTGCATACATGAATGTGTCACAAGTGTTGCGAAGAGGAACGAATGACCAGGAGCGTTTAGTTTTTCCTAGACTCCTAGTTGGCGTTCTGAGCAGCCAACTCCTGCAATTTCAATTCAGCGTCCTTCCATACCTGCGGAGCACTTCCCAATTCATCCAAGCCATCCAGTCGTCTGAGAATCTCCTGCTTTATGATCTCCATTCCCTCCCTTTCATACGAACCGATACCTCGCTCGTCCAGGTCATCTCCATGTCTCGTCCCATCGTAGTAACCGGGGGCCATGAATCCGTACATCCATCCAGTCGATCCTGAGAGGGTCGCGACGGAACTACCAATCGGTAGGCGGATCTCTTGGTAAACGCGGAGCGCATCTTGGACGCGAGAGAGCGGCGTAAGAGGGTGCGCGATCAGCCGGCCAAGTACAAACGCGTCCTAGACACGTCTGAGCTGGAACCTAACAGCAATGGAAATGGAACGTACGTCAATCGCTTGCACTGCACCACCGCCAAAGTGAGGCGTCATGGCGTGTGACTAGGGGAACGAATCTTTATCAACGGAACATGCTTGCAATACCCAGCCTAAGAAGCACGCACCGCATCTCCAATAAGTGCAACCCTGTTCCGCACACAAAATGGGAGTGGTTTCACGGTATGCAGGGCCCACTTGGACGGCTTCTCACAAAGCTATATCGTGATGGCTTGCATCAAAAAAAATCGGTATAGAGGAAACTCACCTTTATCACCTCCCTTGTGTCAGGTTCAAAATCCTCAAAGTATTCAACCAAGTCTTCCCGAGTCGCATCCGATACCCAATGTCCTTCGTAGTGGGTGCCCGTCAAACTCGGATCGCATGTCATTGCCGCAAAGTTGACGATAGTGCCTTTAGCAATCGGATAGGTGACCAGGTGCTAAAAATGGTGGGTTAGTGGATTAGGATGTCGTGGCGAAACCAAACATGATTACCTTGCCCTTTCCGATATACTGTATAGCGGAGTGAGTGTAAAACTACGAACCGTGCATATTAATGCTCACCGCTGTCATGTCTTTTAACGACTGATTTTCTGGACTCTCCTTCCTTAATGCCTCCGCAGGAACGAGGGCACGATATACGAATATCCCTGTGAAAATCGCATCGATGTATTGTTTGAGATCGGTCTTGTCATCCCCATCTTTGGATGCTGCTTCAAACATCGTCTTCCGAACTGCAGACCGCACTCCATCAGCTCCAATTAATACATCACTCGTCGCAGTGGTTCCGTCTGCGAACTCGAGTTTTATGGGTGACGTCGACTGAGCATCTTCTGGTTCCACATAATTGACGAGGCGTTTCCGAGGATGGACTTTGCATGAGGCTGGGAGGTTCCTTTCCAGGATAGCAATCATATGCTGCCGATGCATGGATGAGGGTGCATCTTTGGGCCTTATCATGAAAACAAGTCATGGTGATGGTCAAGAGGTGAACTTACCGCCACGTTCTCTCTGGAACCAGAAATATCCACCCTCGCGTATGTCCGATCGCCTTATATGGGGCGCTGATGTGGCAGTCAGATGGAGAATTTTACAGTCGAAAATGTCATTCACAACGACTGCGTTCAGGATCGAACGTAAAGATTTCTTTGAATTCGTCGTATAGCCCAAGATCAATCAGGACTTCGTGCGTCTTCTTCCACATCGAAATTCCTACGCCGGCAGTGTCGATAGAGTCATGAGCTTCATAGAGATCGATGGGTATGGAAGAATCATATTTCCCGATTGTGATTGCGAGAACAAGACCGCCAATGCCAGCACCGCTGGAGGGTGGTTTAGTGAAAGGTTGAACGATGAGCATGTCTCCTCACCAAATGGCCACACGGAACTTGGGCCCAGACTCAAAGGGAGACAGCGCAACTGACATTATGTTTCAATAGAATGAAGGAAAATGGAAGAGGCCATCTGTGGAGAGATGAGGCGCTTATATGTCGTCTGTAAGCCGGATATACTCATTCATCACCGTGACCTTGGCTGATCAATCGATCAAGGTTCAAAGAATTTACGTGATTGTGATCACACAATTATGTGCGATGATCGAACTGAGCAAAACGATGTGTCGTCGGATGCGATTAGACCGCAACCGATGACAAGAATTGACTCATGGTGACCGCCAGAGCGATGCAAAGCTGTCAATGCGGGAAAGAAATCTGAGGGGGCAATGCTTTCTCGAAGTTATTTATCGGCTACGCGTCCGAGCTGCGAAGTATGGCCAGCATCTGTAAGCACTTCAGGAAAATGATGTTGTTGCCGTTCTTAGCTGCGAGTATCAACCAGCGTTGTTTACTGCCTGTAATGGTGGTTAAGTGGATATGTTTTGGCATGATCAAGCAATGGTGAATACTGGGAAACAAGCCCGCTGAGTGGTACTTAGGTAGGTAGGTTTCAGGCTTGATCAAATTTCAAGGCAGCAGAAGCTCGCGCGTATAAAGCATTGCTTTGAAGCAACTGGAACGAGAAGATTCAGACTGGGTCGATACAAAATCCGAGCCCACCTTACAAGCGCACCGCTAAATAAATGTATTAGTCGTATGATTATGCTATGGAGTGCGATCAACGCTGAGAACTTACATGCATGGGAGTGGTTGGTGTGTCCTAGACTCCTAGTTGGCTTTCTGGGCTACCAACTCTTGCAATTTCAATTCAGCTTCCTCCCATGCCTGCAGAGCATTGCGTGATTCATCCAAAATACTCCATCGTTTGAGAATCTCCTGCTTGAGGGTCTCCATTCCTTCCCTCTCATGCGAACCGATGCCCCTGTCGTCCAGATCACTGCCCTTTCTGGTCCCATCATAGTAACCCGGTTCCATGAACACGTACATCCAACCAGTCGACAGAGAGAAGCTGGCGACAGAACGAGCAAACGAGAAGCGAATCTCTTCGTAAATGCGGAGGACATCTGGAATGCGCAAGAGCGATGTAACCGGATGCGCGATCAGGCGACCAAGTACAAATGCATCCTAGAGGAATTCGAGTAAGAACGAAAAAGCGGCGGAATTACGATTACGGGGACGTACGTCGATAGCTGAGACTGAACCGGCACCATAGTGAGGCGTCATGGCGTGACACTAGCAAATTCAATCAATCTTTGACCTGCAACACCCAGCCAAAGAAAAAGACGCACTGCATCTCCGATAAGAGCGACCCTATTTCGTACGCAAAATGGAAGTGGCTTCAGGACATGCAGCGCCCACTTGGACGATTTCTCGCAGAGCTGTATCGTGTTCGGCTTCGATCAGTCCATTTTGTCCGGTGGGGAGATCACTCACCTTTACCACTATCCTCACATCAGGTTCGAAGTGGTCAAAGTATTCGACTAGCTCTTCACGAGTAGCGTCGGACACCCAATGTCCCTCGTAGTGCGTGCCAGTCAAACTCGGATCACACACGTATGCTATAACATTGATGATATCGCCATTGGAAATCGGGTAGGTGCAAAAAAACTAAAAGCCGTGGGTAAGCGAATCCGAATATCGAGGCAAAATAAAACAGATTTACCCTGCCCTTCCCGCTTCCCTGAGACGCAGAATGAGTATAGGATCATGCGACATACAATAAAAATAAATTGCTTACACCTATCAACTCTTTCAACAAGATGCTTTCAGGATTCTCTTTCCTCAATGCCTCCGCAGGAAGGAGGGAACGATATATAAACATCCCGGTAAAAGTTGGTTCGATATATTGTTCAAGGTCTGCCCTGTCATCCCCGTTGTATTTGGATGCTACCTCAAACATCGTCTTCCGAACTGCTGAGTGAATTCCATCAGCTCCAATGAGCACGTCGGTGGTCGCGGCGGTTCCGTCCGCGAACTCGAGGCTGATGGGTGACGTCAAGTGAGCACCTCCTTGTTCGGGCTCTATATAGTTGAGAAGCCGCTTCTTGTAATGTACTGTGCAAGATGCCGGAAGGTGTCTCTCTAGGATATCTATCATGTGCTGGCGATGCATAGAGGATGGTCCAACTTTGGTCTTTCCATTAAAACAAGCCTCAACGACGAACAACAGGTGCGCTTACGGTTATCGGGTCTTTGGAACCAGGGGTATCCGCTTTCGCGTATGTCCGATCGCCTAATTTTTTGGCCTTGATGTAGCTGTCAGACTGAAACTGCCGCAGCCAAAAAGCGCTGCTCACCTTTACTCTTCTCAGGATCGAGCGTAAAGATTTGTTTGAAATCGTCAAACAACCCAAGCTCGATCAGGACGTCGTGAGTCTTCTTCCATATAGTGATTCCTACGCCTGCTGTCTTGATAGATTCTTGTGCTTCGTATATATCAATGGGTATAGAAGGGTCATGTTTTCCTATTGTAATAGCGAGAATGAGACCACCGATACCAGCGCCGCTGTGGGGACGTTCGAGTGACAGGCTGGAAGGGAAAATCGTTCCTCACCAGATGGCAACACGGAACTTGGACGCAGACTGAGGAGACATTTCTGCAGTGAGGGAAATTAGGGAGCGATATCTACAACCCGCGGAAACATGGGTCGCTTTTATGTCGTCCATAGATCGGATACTACACTTAATATGTCATTGACATTCATCGCCTTCGCTTGTCGACTCGGAAGTCCAAGTAATTGCCGTAGTCCAACCGAACGCGACGATGCGATGGTAACATGTCCAGCCCCTAGTCAGATTAGCCCATAAGGTCAGCGATCCACTCACAGCTCATCACTCAATGGATGAGATAGCGTGTTTCTAGATAGCGTCGAAGCGGAGAACATATCCCACAATTGGAGCCGTCTTGGAACACATGCGGGGACGAGGACTTGGCTAGATATGATCGAACATGAACGGCTACATGGCTGATTTGATGAGGTGCATTGGTATGCAGAACGCAAACATAATGCAAGTAAGAGACGAGTTTCCTGCGTAGCGTTGTTGAGAAGAAAGAAGAGGTGAGATAGGATGTGTGCAATGTTGCCCGCTCCACCAACGCATCTCCGTCGCCAGAGATTAGTGTTCTACTGCGAGACGACGTCCGCCGTATAGCTGGTTGACAGCAGCACTCCGGCGAAGTACCTGTAGTTCCTTGACAGCCTCGTTGTACGTAACTGAGATTTTGGCTGGATTCTTCTCCGCCTGTGGACACCGTGACGGTCACCAGGTGAGTCATTGCAAACAATGCAGAGAAGAGCATGAACTCGCCTGCATGCTACGGAACGTGTCATTTGTCCGCTGCAGAAAGTAGTGGCGAAAGTTATAGGAACTGAATGAGCGCGCTGCGCGAAGAGTAGAAGCGTAAAGGCTGAGGATTGCTCGGGGTGACGGTGGAGTGGCCATTGAAGAGTGTTTTCGGACTTGGAAGCCGAACTATTTCGGAGATTTGAGGCATACCCAAAAAAGGATATCAATATGGCTACTGATCGGCACTGACTCGAGTCTCCCTCGACGAGCGATGAAGTATTTTTCTACCCGCGGACACCCAGGCGAGAGGTCCTTTGAAGATGTAAGTTCACCATCTTCTTCACATTGATCTTACACTGTTCGACTCTGATCAGGTCGTCCTTGCTGGCCTCGCCCCAGACGGTGGACTCTACATTCCGAAAGATATCCCAACTCTTCCTGAAAACTGGCGATCTGAATGGGCCGGTCTATCATACCAGCAACTCGCCATCAACATCCTCTCTCTCTTCATCTCTCCCGATGAGCTTCCCCCAGCCGATCTCGTCTCGCTCGTTAACAAGACATACACTGTTGGCCCATCCGCGTTCCGCGATCCATCTATCACCCCACTTGTTCAGTTCCATCCCAAAATACACATACTCGAACTATTCCATGGGCCCACCTATGCATTCAAGGACCTTGCTCTCCAGCTCGTTGGCAATCTCTTCGAATATTTTCTCAATAGACGCAATTATCGGAAATCCGCCGGAGAACCACTAGAGAAGCTCACTGTCGTTGGTGCCACCAGTGGTGACACTGGAAGTGCTGCCATATACGGTCTGCGCAACAAAGCCAACATATCCGTTTTCATTCTCTTCCCGCACGGCCGAGTCTCGCCGATCCAGGAAGCTCAGATGACGACTGTTCTCGATGAGAACGTTCACTGCTTGTCTGTCAGCGGGACATTTGACAACTGTCAGGTGAGTGCAACTTCCCTTGTTCTGCACCAACATGTAACTCTTCCTACAGGATATTCTCAAATCCCTCTTAGCTGACAAGCAATTCAACGAAAAACATCATCTGGGAGCAGTAAACTCCATCAACTGGGCCCGTATTCTCGTACAGATCATCTACTATTTTTCTGCCTACTTCCAGCTCCTCAAAAATCCCAACGTCGATCTCGACCGGTCCGAGGTCCAATTTGTCGTACCCACTGGCAACTTTGGTGATGTCCTCGCCGGGTACTACGCCAAACGGATGGGCCTGCCTATGGGTAAACTTGGCGTCGCAACAAACTCGAACGACATTCTTGCCCGATTCTGGAAGAGCGGGTCATACCAGAAAGTTGACCCCAACGCTGGTCCTGTAGCTGGCGGTGTCTACGCGACGATTAGTCCCGCCATGGATATCGCCGTGTCAAGTAACTTTGAAAGACTGCTCTGGTACCTTGCGTATGGGAAAGCGGTACAGAACGACGATGCGGCGAAGCGTGCAGCCGCATGTGACCAGGTACGCGAGTGGATGACTGCGGTTAAAACCAGTGGAACCGTCGACCTGTCGGCGGTACTTGAGGGTGCAAGGAGAGATTTTGTCGCAGACAAGGCGAACGATGAGCAGGTGAGACTCAATTCAGACTCCAACGTGCAGCTAGTTAAATCGCTGATCAGACGATCGCCACCATCCGCAAATACAACGAGACGAAATCATACCTCGCCGATCCGCATACAGCCGTGGGGCTACATGCTGCCGAGGTCTTTGCAAAATCCAAGTATGTCAAACGATTTGATCCTCGGATAGCGTACGCTAGACTGAGCATGTCCGTCATAGCTCCGCGGAGACCGTCCAGGTCGTCCTTTCCACAGCCCACCCTGCCAAGTTTGCCGAGGCTGTTCAGAGAGCCCACTCTTCGTTTGATCCTGAAACGGTGTTCGGTGACCTCTTGTCGCGAGAGCGTCGCGTACAGGCTATAGTCGGCGCAGAAGAAGAGCTCATTGGACTTGTCAGGAGCGCGATAGACAGGGTCGCGAGCGCCTCTAAATAGAATGGGAGCTGAGAGGTGCCATGGTGCATATCTATCATGTACTCTGTAAATAGACTGGGTTGTACTTGTATCACGATGTAACTCGAAACGCGAAACTCACGATGTTATACCTCCTTCAAATTCTGAACTTGTCCCTCGACATATTGTTTCGCGCGTATACGACCAGTACTCAGATCTCTGAGCTGACTGCAGTGCTCGTGGAGGCTGCAATGGACCGACGTCATCATCAGAATATAGTGAAGATCTTTCGATTCTCGTCGAGCATCTACAGGACAATGCCAAATGAACCGAAAAGGTCACAAGGTATACCAAGGCACACATACATTCGCGACAAGGACCTGGTCAGATATTTTCCAATACGATCAAAGCGTGAATGGGGTACGTGGACATGGACGATAGTGCACTGGTACGTGCAAATTTGGAAACCGGGTTTCTTGGGAAGACGTCCGCCATACAGCTGGTTGCCAACAGTAGCACTCTGGTGAAGGACCTCTAGCTCCTTGACAGCCTTGCTGTACACGAACTAGATTTAGCTGGATTCTTTTGACTAACGACTGTGGACACACTCGCCAAGTGAGTCGATGCAATGAGAAGAGAAGAGCAACGGGTTACCTGCATACTATGGAACCCGTCCTTCGTTTTCCAAGGAAAATAGTGCAAAAGTGGTAGGGACGAAGTGAGCGTACTACACGAAGAGTAAAAGTGTAGAGGCTGAGGATTGCTCGAGGCGACGTTGGAGTAGCCATTCAAGAGTGTTTGCCGGTTTGTTGAAGCGGCGCACAATTTTGGAATTATCCACCATGTCCAACATCGAGCTGGTAACTGATCATTGCAATGTGGCCGCTCCCATTACAATGTTGTGTTCACGATATAGGTGTGCCCTCTTGAGCATCGTCACGGTTGAACCTAACAGTCAGAGGGGATATCAGCCTCTGGTGAGTGGCAGTTCTATGTAACGAGCGAGTTACTGAGTCCTCGAACTTCTGAGCAGGCTGTTACTGGTACGCTATATCTCGCATTCGCCCACTGGCATGGCCTGGAGGCTCTCATAGCCGACCGCATAAAGCACCTGTATGATGCTGGTGACACATGTATGATCACGAGGCTATGGCCCCGGTAACCTAGGTCACGGTTATGTTGCCAACTTCTCACAACAAGGGGCCACGATCAACGGCTTAGATCTCACCATACTCCGATGGCTCCGCTGACGCCTCCCCAAGCCTCACCCAGTTGGAAACACACCGTCCAAGATATTGACAAGCTGATTACCGAAGCACTAGAGAAGAAGAGGAAGGCTCACGATGACATTGTCAAGTTGCCCGAGGACCAGCTCGATTTCGATAACGTGAGCCACCTCCATCCCTCCTGCACGTGATAAGCCAATCTCTCTGTTGCAGGTGTTTGTGAGTTTGAGTATGCAATGAAGCAAGTGTCTCCTAGACCTTCAAGTCCCTCTTTATATATAGTCTGCGCTCGCCCTCGCCGAAGCCGAGCTAATGATTGTCTCGGAACCCCTTGCTTTTTATCAGAATGTATCGACAGACAAGAAGCTGCGTGAAGCCTCTACCTCTGCCGAGCAGCGTACACGCAAGTTTGCAAACGAACAATCGATGCGAGAAGATCTATACAGAGTCAAGGCGACTGCCGAGGCAAACTTGCGCAAGACAGGCGCATGGGATAAACTAAATGCTGAGCAGAAGCGACTCGTTGAAAAGATGTTACTCGAAGGTCAGCGGGACGGCTTGGCGCTCGAGAAGAAGGAAGACAAGGAGAGGCTCAAGAACCTCAAGGATCAACTTTCAGATGCAGTCTTGAAGTTCACAGTGGGCGGCTGCACTTTTATCTCGGTATCAGCGGAACTAATGTTCATCGTAGAAAAACTTCAACGAGGAGAATGTGAGTTGGCATCAGTTTCGTTGAATGATTTGATAGAGAAGACGTTATGCAGGGTCACGTTAGCTTCACGCGTGAGGAACTGGATGGTGTTCCAGAGGATGTGATCTCTGGGTACGCTCAACGGACAGAAGGTGACAAGGCATTGTATGATGTCACGTTTAAGACGCCGGATATATGGCCAGTTGTAAGTTCCACGTTTCCATCGAGGACGTCCATTGTCTAAAACCATGCGATGAAGTTCGATCGCGCAAATAGCCCCTTGACGCGTCAGGCTGCTCAGACTGCCAACGATGCTCGGCTAGCGGTCAACGTTGAGCCCTTGAGCACTATGTTCCGTCTACGCAAGGAGATCGCTGAAATTTTGCAGTACGATTCATGGGCAGATTATGTCACCGAGGAGAGGATGGTAAAGAGTGCTGCCAACGTCAAGGAGGTGAGTGAGAACGAGGGTTACCTCTACTGCATGACCCAAACTCGCGCCATGTTGTAGTTCTTGGATGGGCTCAGGAGATATCTCGATCCTCTCGGAAAGAAAGACCTTGAGGCCATCGTTGCGCTTAAAAATGAAGATTACAAGAAGCATGGCCGGCCTGTTGACGACGATCTTTATATATGGGACTCTAGGTATAGCGATTCTCTAGGCATCCACTGTAGCACTTGGTTGACAATGTGGGTCTCACTGCCAGATATTATGGCCGTCTCTACGTCGAGAACAACTTGAGCCTGGATGGTTCCCTCGTCAAAGAATACTTCCCTGTTTCGTTCGTCGTCCCCGCCATTCTGGACATTTACCAGATTCTTCTCGGGGTCAAATTCGTAGAGGTCTGCGGCGAGGAGAAGGATGTATGGCACCCTGGTATGTCATTATCATATCCTCGATCGTACATGTGATCGATGGCCATGCAGATGTCCAACAGTTCGCGGTCTGGGAAAAGGATGCACAAGATGAGTCGGGTTTCGTTGGGCACTGCTACCTCGACCTTTATCCTCGTGGTAAGGATTCTGCTATACATCTTTGCAACCATCTTGCCACGCACGTTACTCACCCCCACCATCTAGTGGCCAAATTCCCTCATGCAGCCGTGTTTTGCATCCACCCTGGTTACGAGCTGCCGGACGGGAAACGACATTATCCTGTAGCGGCCATAGTTGCCAACCTGGCGAAGCCGACCGCAGAGCGGCCAGCACTCATGAGACACTTTGATGTAACAATTTTCTTTCATGAAATGGGGCACATCTTCCACGAGTTGCTGAGTCGGACACAATATTCACGATTCCACGGGCCAAACGTTGCACCCGACTTTGGGGAGGCGCCATCTCAGATGCTCGAGAATTGGTCGGTTATGTTTCTATTCCCCATGAAGATTGCAATTGACTTTAGGCGGGTCTCGTTTTAGGTGCTGGGAGCCCGAGGTGCTGAAGAGGATGTCGAGCCATTACAAGACGCGAAATCCGTTGCCGGACGACCTCATCACCAAAATCGTCATGAGGTTGGTATCTACGTTTCCGATAATGTACTTCTTTGGATGCTCAGCCCCGTTTGCACAGTCGCTACGTCAACATTGGGCTTTTCTACCTGCGCCAACTTGTCTATGCGACCTTTGACCTCATAGTACACGACAACAGCCTGGATGCAAATACAGACTATACCAGGCTATGGAACGAACTGAGACAGCAAATCACGCACCTCAAAGGCGGAGCCGGGCCTGGCCAAGGTGGCTTCAAACACCTCCAATACGGCGTACAATACTACGGGTGCGTCGTCCCGCTCTGCGCTCGATCCACCCTCTTGAGTGCAGTCAAATGACGCGCGTGTCCGCAGATACACCTATTCGCTCGTGTTCGCCGCAGACATGTACGAAACCATATTCAAGAACGCTCCGCTCGACCCCGAGTTGGGCAAGTTGTATCGCGAGAAGATCCTCCTTCCTGGTGGCAGCCGGGACGAAATGGATTTGCTCAAGGTGTGTCCCGACGCTAGCAAACGTACGCAGTGCACTCATTCGTGCTAGGACTTTTTGGGGCGCGAGCCGAACCCGAAGGCGTTTATCAACCAAATTGAGTCGTTGTGACGGTGTGCATGACGCATGCATCGTCGCTCGATGTTCCTGGAACGGTTGAATCCTCTTTCTTCCATTGTAGGATGCTGTTGTTCCATGACGTAGCATAAGCATCATACTCCAAACACAATCCGATTGATTGGATTCAACGATGCACGACCCAGTCGCGAGAAACAGAGAAGGAACGCAAGCAAAAGCGGGCACTGCTGGGGTTTTTATAATCAATTTTTTGAACTGTACATCACTATGCAATACAAGATAAATATCAATGAGACTGTTGTTCGGGTTCTGAAATAGTCCAGCCCGTTAGATGATGTCTTTCAATCTCTGTGTGAGCGACGGTTTTTCCAACAGTAATCCTTCGTCCCCCGTTTCCTCGAGAGTAGGTATATCCTGCGGGTGAGCTCAGTACTAGAACGATGAGGGCATTCCAACAACGGTCGCGTACAGACACAAAGTCCAACTCAGCGAGGGGGAGCTATGAGACAAAGAACACATCAACGAGGGTTACAGGCAGACGACCAGCACCATTAGGTGATGCTCACCATTTTCGTTTTGTACCATATTTTGTAGCCGAGGAAGAAGCAGAAAAAGATGGGCAAATTGATGTCTTGTAAAAGGCATATGTGAGCAACGGCCTCGAGCCAGTCGCAAGATCAAGCCTACTTACAAGCAGCCACAAACTTGGAAGCGTTCCAGTTCCAGAATATGGATATACCGCTTACGAGGATGTAGAAAGAGACCCTGCCAACGTCGTTTAGTGGATCTACTATAGGGCGGAAGGCATGTCGCGTACCAGAAAAGAGCCCACATGGCAGCGTAGGGTTGCAAACATGACCTGTAGATGCCACGAGGAACAATCCTTTGTAGTCTCAGGCCATAATCTGCATGTACATTGGCTGTCGTGCACCTCGTTGAAAGAATGTCGCAACTTACAGTAACGCAGATACGTCGTGTTCAAAGTTGCCCATCTGTAATGCAGAAAGGTCGATAGTTGGTAGAACCAAATGTCCGATACGGCTTACCCAATGAGCCCACACATGGTTACTCCATGAACAAGTCAGTTGTTGACGTGTCCCTGGAGCATACGTTGTGCGATGCTCACCTAAACTAGCTAACCAGCTGGATGACAGCGTCAGTCACAACACTTTCTGTGGGGAGGATAGGTCATACTTGAAGACTGTTGCTGACGAAGCAGTCACGGTCATAAACGCCAAAAACGAAAAGAGCGACTAACGAAAAGATCAATGAAAATTACCCCAACAGAGACCACGTTACATACCGAAGCAACAACTGCGACCCATGGTAGACCATCCTTTGTGCAGGTGGTGAAGATCTTTGGCGCCTTTTTCTGCACTGCCAGCCCGTACAGGATGCGGGATGCAGAGAAGGTGAACATGTTTGCCGCGGAGAAGGCAGATGTAATCAATACAGCATTAATAATGGAGGGGAGAGCTGGGTAGAAAAAGAATGTATGAGCAGCCACAATAGTTGATATCCACATGGTTTCAGACCTTTGACCCCTGCCCTTTGAAATGCAATCACAAAGGGAGCTCGGCCAACAGACGCCCCGGCTCTACAAAAGGCGGTCAAGCGGAAGTCAGACATAGCGAGCACCCAATTACCGGAATAGCGTCGGATCATTAGATGGAACAACCATTCCGACCACTAGCACCGAGGCAATCTTGAAACGACAAAGGTCAGGCAATGTAGAAACAAGCAAGAATGTTTCCCACGAAAAAGAATACCAGCCTGAATACCACTGTCTTCATTGCCCTAATAATGTTTGTCCTGGGCTGTTTCGCCTCGGCGACAGTGCTTTGCACGGCATGTAAGATTCAGTGAAACAAAGGACAGCAGAGTAACTCACATTGATATCAACTCGATGCCGCCGATGGAGAATACAGCGGGAGTGATGGCAACGAGAAAACTGAGAAATCGACCCGTCGCACCGGGTTCTAGCACTTATTGGAATAATCTTGTTAGCATTGTATAATGAATGAGCCAACTGGCTTACCAGAAACCATAGGTCCTGGATTCCGCCAATACTATCCAGGTCGTTAGTAAAGTCGCTGATAAGAGTCCAGGCGACGCGCCTTGAATCCAATCCTGTGGAGCGAGATGAATCAGATGAATCAGATGAAAATTCATAAAACTCACACTTTGTGATTAGGTCCTCCTCCAAGGCTGATCACGAGACCTCCAATTATCTTTCTCCGGAATGAATAAAACAGGATATATATAAAAACAGATCGGCGACTTACCAGACCAACCGCAAGCATAACTTCAAAGTCGTCATGATGAGAAGCATTCTGGAATCCGTTCATATGACACTTACTTTTCAATGATGCGAAGAAAATTTCCGCTGTGGATTGTGAGTAGGATCGAAAGAGACCCATCTGAATCCAACCCACAATTCCCAAACCCTCTAGTGGATAAAGTGAGGATAGTATTGCATCGGCAAGGAGAGCCGAAACTGACCGGACACCAAATAGGTTAATCAGAAGGAGCGCTAAGATGAATACCGTGATATAAATGGGGGTATGGCCCGACTGATAAGCGCTTAGCATGTTTTACTGATTTTTAGATGGAAGGACTCACGTCGGTATCCCAAAACGCGATCAATGCAGAGCACGCAGTGATCTCAAGCGGAATGGCAATCCCAACATACTGGAGAAGTACTTAGAACAGAAGCAATACACCGGTTGTTAAACTCACGTAAAAATAGTTCTACATGTCACGCGAGCGTGAGCGAGAGAATGACCGACGATCTTACACACGAACCCATCCAAGCTACCATCCTGTAAATATCAACGAGACCGTCGTGTACAACATACCACACTCACCGCGAAGCTAATAGCAGGATCTAGCCATCTAGCAGCTGCATGCCTCGGCTCAACGTGCTGCATTTGATCCCAAATATTGTAACTTACCGTACAGAAATAATGATCCAGATATGGGTGCAAAAGTTGTCATCTCCCCGACAGACGTCATGGTACTAAATCAAGTTATGCAAAAGAAACAAAGGAGAGGTAGGCAAAACGCACGCATAGACCACAGTCGATACATGGATATAAACCAGGAGCGAACCCAAAGGCCCTGTAGTGGCAAGGATTTGTCCGAGACCAAGGAAGAGACCCGTTCCAATAATCCCAGCAAGCTCGTGATCCACTCAACCTATATCGCAAGGCTAGCGCGAAAAAAAAGAAAAACATACTGCGATCCTATTCAGGAGATTGTCAGTGTAGTGACTAGAGAGACCGTAAATGACCTGTTACATTTGGATATGCTGCTTTCCAAGTTGGCGTTTGACATGGTCGAGGCTCTGATCGTACACGAAATCACCACTGGCAGGTGCTGACTTTTCAATCATTCTTTCGCAGCTAGTGATGGGATGTCAGGACTGGACAAGTGATCGTGGAGCAAAATGCACGACGCCATACTGGGTTTATAGGTATCTGTTGTTGGTGGTAAACGCCGTCACGACCTTTATGGTGCTGTGCCTGCTGGCAGTGTGTTTCAAACCATTCCACGAGGAAGTTCCGGAGACGTCGGTTATTACGCGTTTCCTCCTGGTACTACCACCGTGGACCAACTTGACTTTTTTGTGGTGGTAATAACGTGTGCTGACGAGTCCAAGAGAGTGGTCCACGAGTTGCTGAATCCGAGCTTACTTGCTAGATGATTACATGACTAGTATATCATATAAATGTTTGTTTGTTTCATACATGCCTTCAAAGACAGAATCCCTAGGGTCAGCACCGTTCCGATTACCTCCCGAAACTGGGATGGTAGTATGATATGTTGACAGCTTGATCGATTGAGCCATTACGCCGTGCTCAGTTGTCTCCCATGTCATTTAAAGCCCGCCGCGTCCAAACATGTGCAAAGTTTCCACCACTTTGATATCGATATCGGCGGTGTCACCAAAACCAATCTCGATTCATCAAGAAATTTTGAGTCGCGTCGAGTCGGACGAATATCACTACCTGACGCGATTCAAAAATTCTTGATGAGACAGCTCGAGCCTGCACTGGGCATGAGAACGTGCATGTGAGTTCCGTGTTGCCAGGATCGGTAATCCAGCTTCAAATCGCATTGTTTGGCTTCCATATCTCCACCAGCATCTTGTTCACTGTCTCCAGTTGTCCTATCTCACGCTCAGGGCGCAAGGACATCAAGACTATGTCCCGTGTGGAGCGCACAAACCCGCAGTCAAGTAAGTAACCTTGCACTCGTATCGCATGACGGAAGTGGCTACTTTTGACCTTGAAGAATTGGATCGGGATTCAGGAGAGTAGCATACCCCAAGATTACGCAGCAAGACTCGTGCCCCTGGCAGACGAGCGGGTAACCAAGCACCCATTTTCCCTTGAACGACGAAGGATCACATTTGAACCCATCGACAACAATCTATACGTAACTATTCTGCAGCGTCACTAGAGTGACTACGACAAGCAAAGCATCGTCAGCGACCACGCGTTCGAAAGGCACAAATGCATTGCTAAGCGTCCTTGGCAAATCTTCAAAAAAAAGAGGCACACACTGATCACGGGTGATGTGGTGAATAAAGAGGTTGACTGTCAGAGTGACGGTCATGTTCTCCCCGAGCTCCGTCAAGAAGAAGATGTCGATGTGCGTGGGGGTCGTTTGCAGTGACAGTAAAGTTGACGGGCACTCTCATATTTCCCTAGACCACTTTCTGCATCGAGATTTCCATGGGTGAGGAAGAGGACAAGAACATGATTGAATGGGTACGTCAGTTGGAGTCGTAATGATGGACTTGCCCTGAACTTCAAGCAGGACGGGCACCGAACCCTATCAAAGGAGACTAGAGGACCCTGCCAGTGGGTGAGACTCGAGGAGCGTTTCTTTTGATACATGCACAACAACTGCATGATCATATCCCCAATGACTGAATGAAGAACAACTACAAGCTCCCACACGAGCAGCCTGAGGGGAGAAGGGAACGAGCATATCGCGACGTAGAAATGGCCAGCATATATATCCCTCATATACACGACAGAGCCCTTCTAGGTTTTAAAGATACATACACGCATCAGCTGACTATCAAAGGCAGGGCAGTTTAAATAATGTAGTCCGTGAGGAAGACATGACAACGTTAGAATGGGAAAGGTCATCGCAAAAAGAGAAAATAGAATCTAGATCATCAGATCATCTCTCTCACCCGCTCTGCAAACGACAGTTTTTCGAGCAATATTCCCTCGTCCCCTGTTTCTTCGAGAGTAGGAATGTTCTGCAAAGCAAATCAGTAACAGATCGACAAGCGGGGATCAGCGGCGCTCGCGTACCGAAACAAAGTCCAGTTGACTGAGTGGGCGCTGTGTAAAAACCGACAGCTTCAACGATTTTCGATCGACGATCAGCAGTCCATGCTTACCATCTTCGTTTTGTAATACAACTTGTAGCCAAGATAAAGCGCCAAGAAGATGGGCAGATTGATGTCTTGTAGAAACAGGCGTCAGTCTCAGTAGCGGGTTCGACCCGATCAAAAGGCGCAGTCTTACAGGCAGTAATAAACTTGGAAGTGTTCCACTTCCAGAATCCAGATATGTCGCTCATGAGGATGAAGAAGCAGATCCTGCGAATGTCGCTGATGAGATCTGCTATCAGACGGACGGACGGTATATGGCGTACCAGAAAATAGCCCATATGGCAGCATAGGGTTGCAAAGGTGACCTGTAGACACCACGAGTAATGATATCTTGTCGTCTCAAGCCATAATCTGCGCGCTCGTTTGTTACAATACACTCCAATGCAAAAATTTCAAGACGTACAGTAACGGAGGTATGTCAAGTTCAAGATAACCCATCTATAACATGAGGATATCAACAATGGCTAGGACAAAGCATACGAATGCACCTCACCCAATGAATCCGCACATGGTCGCTTCACGAACGATCAGTTATTGATAAGTATACATTGTGCCATGCTCACCTAAACTAATAAACCAACTGCGCGACGAAGTCAGTCACAACACTTCTACGAGGAAAGGAATAACTCATACTTGAAGACAGTTGCTGATGACGCAGCCAATGTCATGAACGCCAAAAACGAAAAGGACCACTATTCGAAACGATTGATGGATCAAGCAAGCAACAAAAAACGGAGAGATAACCATACCGAAACAAGAACTGCAACCCATGGTAGACCATCCTTGGTACAGGTGGCAAAGATCTTTGGGGCCTTTCTCTGCACTGCCAACCCATACAGGACACGGGACCCAGTGAAGACGAAGGTGTTTGCGGCAGATAAAGTAGATGTGACCAATACAGCATTAACGATGGAAGGGAGGACTGCGTGGATAAAGAATGTGTCAGCGATCGGGTTATGGCTAATGTCCAGAGAGCTTAGGACCTTTGACCCCTGCCCTCTCAAATGCAATCACGAAAGGAGATTGGCCCGCAGACTCCCCAGGTCTGTCAAGGATTGTCAAAGGGAAGTCGGATGTAAGCAAAAAATCGGTTACTGGAATAATGCTGGGTCGTTAGACGGAACGAGCATTCCAACTACTATGACTGAGGCAATCTTGAAACAAAAATGAATCAAAGGAGGCATGGGAGGGAAGACTGCTCACGAAAAAGAACAGCATTCTGAATATCACCGTCTTCATTGCCTTGATGATGTTTGTCCTGGGTTGTTTTGCCTCGGCGGCAGTGCTGTGCGCGGCATGTAAGATCCAGAGAAACAAAAGGGCAGCGAGGCAACCCACACTGCTATTAATTCAATGCCGCTGAGGGAGAATGCAGCAGGCGTAATGGCAACAAGCAAACCAAGGAATCGACCCGTAGCACCCGGTTCCAGCACTATAAAGAAAATCTCGTTAGATTTGTCCCCAAGAATGATGTGATTAACTTACGAGAAACCATAGGTCCCGGATCTTGCCAATACTATCTAGGTCGTGAGTAAATTCGTTCATGAGGGTGCGTGCGACGTGCCTTGAAGCCAATACTAACGGCACGAGGTGAATAACACGAAGACAACTGATATAAAAATCTGCAAACTCACACTTTGTGATCAGGTCCTCCTCCGAGGCTGATTACGAGTCCTCCAATTATCTTTCACTCGGATGAACAAGAAAGAACAAAAAACTAAATTTTCAACTTACAAGACCAACCGCGAGCATAACTAGAAATCGTTGTGATCAGCAGCATTTTGAAATGCATTCATATGACACCTACTTTTCAGTGACGAGAAGAAAATTTCTGCTATGGAAAATGAGCAGGATTGAACGCTACAGTTGAATCCAACTCACAGTTTCCAAACCACCTAGTAGATAGAGTGAGGCAGCGTCACATCAGCAATGGAAGCGGGTACTGACCGGACACCGAATAGGTTAATTAGAAGGAGTACTACGATGATTACCGAGATGTAGATTGGAGTGTGGGCGAGCTAATTTGAACGTCACGGCTGACGCATCAATTTGTGGAAGAGTGGCTCACGTTCTTATCCCAAAACGTGATCATTGCAGAAAACGCAGTGATTTCGAGTGGTATGGCGATCGCACAGCTCTGGAGTAAAGCTTAGCGTGATAGCATTAAAATAATTGTTAGACTCACATAGAAATAATTCTGCGTGGCATATAAAGGTGAGCAAGACATATGAAACGGATAATTTTACACACGAACCCATCCGAGCTGCGGTCGAGTAAATATCAGTGAGACCATCAAGTACGTAACACGACACTCACAGCGAAAGCGAGGGCAGTATCTAGCCATCTTGCGACTACATGGCTGGCTCAACATGATGCATCTGAACCCAGATACCAGACTTACCGTAGAGCAATATTGACCCAGATATGGGCGCGAAAGCCGTCATCTCCCCGATGGACAATATCGTCCTGAAACAAGTTATGCAAAGGAAGTAAAAGGAGAAGCAGACAGGGCATACGCATAGGTGACGGATGACACGAGGAGATAAACTAGGAGCGAACCCAAAGGGCCTGTAAGCCTGAGAACTTCTCCAAGGCCCAGGAAGAGACCCGTGCCAATACTCCCAGCGAGCTGGTGATCCTCTCAGTATGCGTCGTCTCGTTGGCACGATCAATTGAACCTACGGTAATCCTATTCAGGGGATGGTGAGTATAGTAACTCGAGAGGCTGTAGATAAAATCTCACATCTGAATATGCTGCTTTCCGAGTGTGCGTTGGACATGGTCGCGACTCTGATCGTATACGAAATCACCAGGCGCAGGAGGATCCTGGTACTTCTCGTCAACCAGTCTTTCGTGGCTAGGCGATGAGGAGTCCCGAATAGACATGGTGGTCATGAGGCGAATGGAATAAAGTTTGTCTTCAAGGGTGATCTAAGGACTGAGGGTTTTATACCTGCCATCAACCGTGATAGCCTAAACCAGACGGAGACATTTCCATCGGCTGTTGCTTCCGACCACTACCGTTTGCAAGGCAGTGGTGTATTTCCACTACTTGTGATGCTCGGCATCATCGTGCATGCGAGATGGAAAGTGGAGTGTCAATGGCAGTGCAGTAGTCGATTTGCGCGGGGTTTTAATTCGCTTACCAGCGGGACTCGACTCAATTTTTCTTTAACCACTTTACTATCACATCCAACTGGTGAGTCAACAACGTTTTTTGCAGTCTTTCTCTTCCACGCCATTTGATGAATAAAAGTATCACATTCAAGCTCAACAGTCAGATGAACTGCGCGTTCAACTGCTGACTTGTACTTCTGCAATTCTGATTCATTTCCTTCTCCGTCATCGAGCATCTCACTCATGTGTTATTGACCCCATCATAGCCGTGTCCGCAGTTTATAACTGCACCCGTCTCTCAGGACCGCTCCACCTTTGGCCCACTGAAATTTAACTAGCGCGCTTCTTCGCCGCAAAGGATCTTTGATATCATCGCTTCTACACTCATTCCGTGTAACCACTGTCCTTTGTATTGGTAATTTGCACCCGAATTGCACCCGTTACTCTGTACCGCCCCGCGTTCGCTGGTGAAATGATGCAGCGTTTGGCAAACCCGTCTCTTCGCAGCAAAGCATGATTCTGTTGCTCGTTGCCAGCTGTCTATTTTATTTCAAAACATGTCATAGTACAGTCTGCATAAGAGACGAGTATAATATACCAAGGTATAGAAGCTACAACGCAGTTCCGCGCTCAAAGCTTGCCCGGATCTCGGCAGTGTATTTGTCGTAATATCTCGCAATCTAAAGGCGACATGAATGGAAGCCGCAAACGCGAAGAGCAATAACCCTACCTTTTTGTTAAACACCCTATTTCGTTCATTGATATATGTGATGTCGCCCTCGTCCTCGTTGAGTCTCTTTCGTGAAAATTTCGCTTTCTTATCGATGCTGTAGGGATCAGGGTGAGTCGGAATCAAACACAGACAAAAATCCACTTGCTCTCGGTTGATTTTACCAACCACGCGGTCGATGGCGTCTTCAGTAGGCTTGTTATCCGCATAGAGCAACGTGTTGGCATCTCTATAAAAGTTGTCCGCGGCCATGCGTTGATCGGTTGTTGGGACCATCTTGAAACCCTGGCTGTCAGCTCACCTCGTACGTCAAAAAGTCGAACGGCAACATACCTGGCCCCCTGCGACGGAAATCAGAGCAGATGATGAACCTGACGGTGTCGAACTCCCAGATATTGAAAGCGTGCCAGCAACCAGCCCCAAAGCTTGCTCTTTTTGCCGATTGTAAGCCTCCAGGTCAGGTTTGATTAGGTCGAGATCTTTCTTATATCGTCTCCGTGCAGCGTGTGCATCGTCTAAGGCCCGATTTCAGTCTGTGTGATCAGGAAGTCGTTGAAGACGCACCATGAAACTCGAAGTCTGCTCTCCGAGCTTTCCGCGCCAACTTCTTCTCCCAGTTCTCGTTGTCTTCTATCGTCCACTCCCAGTTCTTTGAGCGTTCGAGATCTTCCCCTTTGGCCTCAGCCTCTGCTTGTGTCCGCAACGTCTCTGCCAATTTCTTTTGTCGTTCGAGCCGTGCGGCATCCCTAGCTGTGATTTTCGCCTTTGCAGACTCCTCGATGAGTGACTGCCTGTTTTGTTTCGTGGACGAGCGCTAGTGAGGGAACGATGAATGTTATACTGAGTGCAGCAAGAGAGAAACTCACCATCCTAGCCCGCAGTCGCGCCAACTTTGCCTTGCGCTCCTCCATCGTCATAGTCTCTGTCGAGTTGTCGTCGCCATTTTCCGCAGGTTCCTGTGGTTCCTCTGAGATTGTCAGAGAGACGATTGGTCTGTCGCCTTCGATCTGTGGTGGTGAAGCTGAGGATACCTCTTGGGCAGCCATGGTTCCGACGCGAGTTAAGCAGAGGAATGCATTGTCATGGTTCGGTGGGTGATTACATAAGCATACAAACTACCAAGCACAACGGACTCAGTGTAGCCGATTGACCGAGTATTGCCAAAAGTGCACTCGTATATAACCCTGGCCATTGGTGCTGCACTGAATCTGCGTTGGAATGCCTTATGCGCCGACCCGTATTTTTTGCGTCCACTTAGGCCCTCGACCATCTCCCACCTGCTCAACTGCATATCGAGCGTTAACGTCAAGCTCGGGCCCCAACCCAACAAACTCTTCGCAGGGACGGTGGCTCTTGGCGGTACAAACATGCCACCATTCGTGCTACATGTCACATGGATGTAAGTATACGGTTCAACCTGTTTGGTCGACCAAGTGCATCAAAGAGAGAGAACTGGCCCTTTGTCACCGTAAATAGGGTCTCTTGTGAACCATCCCAAGTGCTTGATCCAGGCGACCTTGTCTTCTTCGTCCTCCCTTCCGTAACACATGTCCCAGCTCTTGCCCCTCGGATAACTCCCCACCATCAGAAAACCCCCGTCTAGGAACAACATGTGCGACACCAGCTGGTATTATGATGACGTCCCCTTGGTTGACTTCCGCGATGACCTTTCCTGGGTTATTCTCCCCACCAAAGCACAGATTAGCGCGACCTGCGGCGATGCACAATACCTCGTGCGTGGTTCTGTGGAAGTGACTCGTGCTATACATGGTGTAGCGCCAGTGTGGGACGACCGCACCGACGGACTGAAGATGCGACTCGATGTCGGATGCGGATGTCGAGGGTGAAAAGCAGGCGTGGTAGATGAGCAGGGGGTAGTTTTGGATGGACGTGTTTGGAGTGAAGTTGAACCTTGGAATGTAGTGCTTCGAGACTCGTAGCGAGCTCAACAGCGTCACGGCCATCGTCGTCCACAGCCGAGTCGTGTGACGTCACTGACAAAGACTTTCCGAGATGTCCCGATCCATGCTTGTCGGACAGCGCTCTATACCCTCACAGTTATAGTTCTCCCTTGTCTCTCTCCTTCACGATGAGCCTACTGTGGTCCAGTGTTCGAGTCGCGCCTTGCCATGTCGTCCCGAACGTGCGCACGTTCAGCTCCTCGGCCTCGAGGTGTAAACAGCGCCTCGTCATTCTTGGTTCAGGATGGGGCGGATATGAAGTTCTGAGGGGTATCGACAAGAAACGGTGGAGTCCGTCCATTTACATTCCTTCTTCTACTATGTCCGAGCTTACACCGGGTCCGACAAAGACGTCACCGTCATTTCCCCTACCAATGCCTTCAATTTCACACCTTTATTGGCCAGTTGTGCCGTCGGAACACTCGAGTTTCGTTGCGCCGTCGAACCAGTGAGTGTTCCGGTTCTCGGTGTTTTGATCGGAACACTGATCATGACAGGTCAGAAGATACTCTCCCCAAGTAGTAGGAACCACGCTTCGCCGTTCCTGCTCGTACAATTCATCTTATTGTAATTTGCTTAGGCTGCCTACCAAGCTTGGTGTGATGCTATTGGCGAGTCGCAGTCTTTGCTCACAGTCGCGTGAATTAACGCCCATCTAGACTTCCAACAGAAAGTCCTGACATGTGTGCGTACGCAGTTCACGTGTGAGCCACAAACAGACAATATTAATTGACCCTTAGATGCCGGCGACGCCCCCTTTGTCACTTGAAAAATGTTCTGTACAGGCAATTGAGGGCTCCCCAGCCAAGACACAGATTCCCGAGTCCGGTACCCCCTTCACAGTGCGGTATGACAAACTTGTCATTGCTGTTGGAGCATATTCTCAGAGTGAGTGCGTCGTGTCCAGTTTGTAGGCGCTGACTCACTGCCACCACAGCTTTCGATGTTCCGGGCGTCAAGGAGTATGCACACTTTCTAAAGGATGTCCGAGACGCTCGGGCGATCCGGACGCGTATCCTCGATTGTAGGTACATGCAGGTTTCTTCGATACAGCATCCCTCAATGCCACATAGGTTTCGAGCAAGCCAACCAACCGACTCTCTCGGACATCCAACGGCGAAATCTTCTCAACTTCTGCATCGTGGGCGAGTACTGATCTTATCACTTCAGCCTTGACAAGGGCTTCTGAACACGTGACGATACTTCCAGGTGGCGGACCCACTGGCGTCGAATTTGCTGCCGAGCTGCACGATCTCCTTCACACTGAAGTCCGGCAACACTACCCCTCGCTCGCTCGGCTGGCCAAAATCACACTGTACGACGTGGCACCAAACATCCTCGGAAGCTTTGACAGGTCGCTCGTAACGTGAGCTGTGCATGATGGTCGCGAAACGGATTGATCCAGAGTTTGGTACAACAGCTATGCCGAAGAGAAATTCCGCAGAGACGGTATCAGCATCAAAACTACACATCACGTCGAACGTGTCGAGAAGGTCCAAGCGCCACATTGACTTATATGGAGCCCTGGGCTGACGCACTTGCTGCAGGATAGGATGTTTGTGAAAGAACAAGGAGAAGGTTCCGCCACAGCCCCTATTGATATCGCTGTACATCTCACGAGGCTCCGCAGTTCCATTTGGTCTCCTTGTTTGGAGTACGGGATTAGCACCCAACCCCCTGATTCAGTCTATCGATTACATCGCGAAGCATGAGAGATCGCAGAGGTTCGAGTGCCGGGTTGTATCTACGACATGCTCTAGACTGACCTTGCCTGTGAAAAGTCTCCTTACTGACGATAACTTGAACGTCATCACGAAAGACGGACAGATCGATCCGGATGTATGGGCCATTGGGGACGCGGCGATTATCAAGACGGCGGTTCTCCCTGCCACAGCTCAAGGTCGGTACCCTTGCCCAATCACCCGCCCATGGGTTGTGGGCTACAGTCTCCCAGTTACTAATTCCCCCATGCCTAGTGGCCAATCAGAAAGCCAAGTACATGGTAAAGAAACTGAACAAAATGATCAAGGATCAAGAGCACACCAAACCGTTCGAATTTCATAACCTAGGCAGCATGGCATATCTCGGCGATTGGTACGTCCTCGGAAAGTTCCCGAACCCTCTCCTAAACGACCCTTTTGATGACAATGCACACAGGAAAGCCATCTATGATCGCTCCACCGCCGAGACCGGGTTCAAAACGAAAGAGTCAGGCCGGCTAGCGTGGCTCCTATGGCGGTCCGCATACTTCACTATGACGCTCAGCGTCCGGAACAAGTACGTGCATGAGAGATGTCCTCGAACGGCTTGTTCACTGGACCCCCCTTTTCACCTTGCGCGCAGAATTCTAGTCCCGACGTATTGGTGCGTCTCTCGGTGTTTGCCTTGTCCGACCATCGGATCTCACTCGTCTTATACAGGTTCCTTAACTGTGGGTATACGATATTGCCGTCGTTTTCGGCGCGATCGTGACTGATCCTCTTCGTGACCGATAGGGATATTTGGCCGAGACCTGACGCGTTTCTAATGCCTTTTTGGCGTCTCGTATAACGCGATGCATGGACGCAAAGGACATGCGTACCGGGTTCCGAGGACGAGAGATCATCTGCGTCGCCGACTGCAATGCATCTGACACCACCACTCACGACATAGAGTTCACCATAGGGTCCTTTGATTCAACTAGTATATAACGTCCGACAGACCGTTTGAGGTGACAAGTCATGCTATCCATGTGATACTATATAGGAATGGAGGGGGTATCGTTTTGGAAACCAAAAAAGCAGCATTGAGATCATACACGATCGATGAGGGCGTGAAATAGCAACGCGGGTCGAACAGAAAACCGCGTGTTCAGAGAATCAACACTTTGCGACGGATCTTGCGTTTCGTGTCCGGGGACGACTGGACCTGTGTGGGTGACGTGGGCGACGTCGATTCCGGCGATGCTAGCGCAACGAACAGCGTCAATAGAGCCACACGCGACGCCAGAAAAGCCCCCCACGCACATGGCGATGGCGATTCAGCAGGGACGCCCGTGACGAGTTCCTTTATGAACCCCAAATTGTGACCCACGACCTCGGGCGAGATCCCGTAGCCTTGGAGATCAGCAATCAGGGCGCCCCACGCGGGTTCGATGTTCTTGGACGACTCGATGATGCCCCGCGTGTTGACGCCGACGTGGGAGACGTGCACGAACGAGTGCGGGGCGGGGCTGGAGATGAGGTTGGTCTTGACGGGCTTGGTGCGCGAGGACGGCATCTTGGCGTGTTCCGTGTCCTTTTTCGCCGAGTTGGAGCGGAAGGGACGGAAGACGGCTGGATGGAAGGAGGAGGGTCAGTTGGTGTCCGTCCGTGGGAAACACGTTACCCGCGGCGTGAAGTGAACAAGGAACGTACAATGACGTCGTGTCCGGTCGACGACCTTTTTGAACAAGACGCTCGCTTCGCTGTCGTCGTCGAAACAGAAACCAAACATGCGCGTCTGGTGCAGGGTAGTGGTTAAACCGCATGCGCGCGTTCTGTAGCCAGGACATACCGTGCCGGAAAAGTAGTGGAAAAAGGGCTTGTCCTTGTTGTACTCGAACACTTCCGGGACAGAGAACATCCAGACGACTCTGTCCGTCTTGATATCCACGAGCCGGAACCAGTACTTTTCCTTCAACCGGAGACCGTGTGTGGTCATACCGCGGCCTGGAGGTGGTGGAACACCTGCATCGCGATCGCGGCCAAAGACGAGGATGCCTCTGAGGTTCGAGTACGTCCAGTTCAAGTGCGCATTGATAAACGGGGCATAATACACTCGGACCGCAGCGGTGGCGATCACCTTTTGCGTGCTGGGCTCGAGAACAGATGAGAGGTAAGGGTGGCGCTGCTTATCTTCTGCAGTGAAGAATGCGGTTGGGGGATTATGCATAAGAGGATTCGGTAGAAGATGAACGAGAGTGAGTGATGATTATATGGTGAGAGATCGTAGGGTGGCGAACAACTAGCGAGCTTATATACTGACTGATTTGCGGATGGGTGTCCTGTGAGCGTACGTGGGTGGAAGAAAGCGGCATCGTGGTCACCGCATGGTATCATCTTGGACTGTGGCGCGAGACCGGCCCGAAATGGATGGCCCAAGGTATGGTCAAGGGCACGCAGCAGCAGCTTATTCGTCGCGCTGGCGGCCATGCCTCCTGTCAACTTCACAGGACCCAACAGGTTCTGAGCAGCTCGAGTCGGAAGGTATCTATTCGCGTCCCCACAGCCCGCAGTGGAATTCGGCCTGAGAAAAACCAGATGGATCTTGGATGAGTATGCCAACGAAAGCGGTGGTTGACATAAACTCACGCTGGTTTGGGACGCTAGTTCCGTAGATGGATGTACTGCGGGATGGCAAGGCGAACTCGACCGACGGTTGTCATGTCGAAATGATGGCGAGATGACAAAGTGGTCGATTCGAGTCAGCGATCGAGTCCCCGAACCCAGAACGGGCCCGTTCTTGCAGCGTGTTTGAGTTCATACGTAACCCCTCCCTCGACACGTGCACATCCGGAAGTGAACTTCATGCGGGTAAAGGTGTTGGTCAGACCGCTACGACACGAGACTCATCCCAGTTCGTCTCGTCGCTCACTCAACTCGATTCTGCCTTCATTTCTCTCCGGTCTGTTCCGACATTAACACCCAATGCCGTTCCCGACAGCTCAGGAGGGCGTAGGACTTCGGACGGAGATCCAGTTCAGAATTCGTCTTGTTGCTAGTGACAACAGAGAACGTACCTTGGAAAGGCGCTCATTCGGGTGACGCTCCCACCGAGGCCAATATTACCGCGGCAAACAGGCAGTAGTCGTTGGCCATTTCGCATCATGCGAATCCCCGAAGTTTGGACCTAATCGCCGTCGTGCATGGCGCCAATTCTCAGAGTAACACACGACACGTTTGAGGCGCTGACAAACCACCTCATAGGTCGCAGGTGAGAATCCGGCCTGGGCCGGTCCAATGAAATTGGTATAGGCCGCAGACATCATTTCACTTGGTTGACCTGCGAGGTACCTGGAAAGCGACCTGATCCACATGAATGATGGAATACGCTGTTTGGTTGTAAAACAATATATGCAGCGATCGATGCCAGCCCTTGACACCTGCTCGCATCGAATGAACTGGAAAAACTTCTCCAGCGCATCAGTGACGTGAACAAGAACAATTCGCGTACATACCTGGCTGTCTTCCCCACAACATCTTTGTATTTGTGCTTGCTATTGAACACGCTCCCAATCGCCGCAGGTTGGGTTACATTGAGATGATATATACGAAGATGGCCAACGGCATTCCCAAGGTGGACGATATCTGGGGCGAGTACGCGCGAAGTCGCCAGCCCCATAACTTCCGCGGTTTCTTCTCGCCGCTCTATGTCAGGTGCAGACGGCCGCGACGTCACCACGAGAACCCGCGCATCATCCACAGGGGTAGAGCCGACGCCACTTCTGGCGCGCTGGAGAATCCCAGTCAGAGACCATGGAATCACAAAATGCTTCTGCCTGGATGCGGTGAAATTACACCAGAAAAGCGGCCTTGGAGCGTTCATCCATAAGGACCAAATGTGCACCCTTGAGGAGGCGAATCTTGCGATCGTTGGCGCCTAATCTGCCCGGAACTTGCCTATTATCTGGCTCGTATCGATAAGCATGCAGGATGTTGCGCAGATATAAGGAGTATGGTATGTCGTGAAAAACTTTGATGTAATCTATACCTTCTAGGTGGGCTGCGCATATGTCCATCGCAAAATCATCCGAGGTCCCCGCACTTTGCTTCGACGACAGCTGGTAGTAATAGGGGAGATTGCTTTCCCAAACCGGCTCAGAGGGGCTGTCCTTTGTCGCCAACGCATCCGCAGCAGCAGCATGAAAAGATAACGACAGTGGTCCTAGATGCTTGGCTTGCTGGATGGATCCGAGAAAGGTCCAGAAATGTCGTAGAGAGTCTGGAGTCCAGGTTATCGGACGGGGCTGAGGCGCAGCCACCTGCAGGCAGGGACTTGGCGAGCGCGAGGCTACCTGTGTTTCCTCCAAAAGTACCGCCGTGGAGGCTCCATCCCATGGCAAGCGGCCACGGACAGGAATAATCCATGCTGCTCTCCTAAACTTGCAATTTAATAATTGTTCCACTGCGGCCGCGTCGTATGGAGCGATGGGTGACGGTGATGTCTTGTGATAAGGCGGGATTTTGGTGGTATCGACGGGCCGAAACAATGCTGCGGGAGTTGGTATGAAATGTGGCTAAGAACGTTGAGTCACGTTGACTGTGCTTGGATGGCATGCACCAACCTGTGGTATCAAGTCTAGGATACTACACGTTTCAAGTCGAGGACGTTTCGCTGGTTCGTTCACGCTCACGCCATCGCTCTGCACGCGTTTTCCGTGGCGAGACGGTCCAACCTGGCCAATTCTGGCTTGGAAGTTGGTACTTTCAAACTCTTGGAGGTCCCGTAGCCGCAAACGATCAGGGTCATCCGCATGAGATGGTTGACCCCACTCCGGAATGCTTATAGGCCGCATCCTGGCTGTCGACGGTGGAGGAGTAAGGCGGTACTGGTAGAGTCTGTCGCGACGTAATGCTGCTCTCTCTCAACGCGCAGAACGGGAGCTATCTGACGTGGTACGTACTGAATACGGACGAATCAATGGTCGATTGTGGTGTCACCCACCGATTACTACAAGCAAGCGCGAGCTGGCGACCATGCTCCAACTGCGGTGGAGTGTTTGAGTATGAGGTACCTCCAAGTGTGACAAATTCGTGGACTGTTATTTTGAAGCTCATGTCCGTCGACGTGGGGAATGTTTCAGTCACACAACGCGCCTTGAATGACACCAGCGTTATCCAGTTTGGATTTCCACCCTCATCCGGGGGGTCAAAACAAGTGTCCGTAACTCGACTGGACAATGCAATTCAGAACCGCCATCCCACCGCCGTCCATTCTGGAGGCTCGTTATTGTTGATATGGCACAAGATCCACACCGCAACATCGTCATCATCGGTGGTGGCATAATAGGCTGTACCACATCTTACTAGGCATCCCTCTTATTCTCCCTCGTCTACCACCATTACCGTGCTGGAAGCATCGGCACACGGCGTTGCTCAGGGGGCTTCTGGAAAGGCCGGTGGACTCGTCGCCAAATGGGCGTATCCGCGCGACATCGTCGACATCTCTTTCCCCGAGCACGTCAGACTGGCACATGAACACAACGGAAAGGAAAGATGGGGCTGGCGAATTGTGAATTGCGGGAGTTGGGAGGGACGGGGTGAAGATCTGACCGACGTTGGTACGAGTAGGAGCTTGGAAAAGAAGGCTGGACTCGACATCGCGTCGCAAAGGGACGAATGAGAGCATCCGGATGACTTGAATTGGGTGAAGGAGAGCGTGACAAGGTCTTACAAACCAATGTCTGCCCCTGGCGGTACTGCACAGGTCCATTTATATCTCTTTACTACCAGTATGATGGACCTTGCTGTCGAAAAGGGGGTGACTCTGGTCAGAGGGAGCGCCACCGCGATCGAACGAGAAAATGGCCAAGTGACTGGTGTTCGTTACGACGACCCGAGTGATGACTCTTCAAAGGTCATCCCTGCCACTCACGTCGTCTTGTCAGCTGGAGCATGGTCGCCATCCATCGTACCCTCTGTGCCCGTCTCCGGTCTTCGTGCGCACAGTGTTACTGCTCGCCCCAACCCAGATGTGACGATTGCACCTTACGTTCTCTTTACTGAAATAGACCTTGCGGATGGACAATCGGTGACCCCTGAAATTTACGCGCGCCCTGATAACGAAATCTACGCATGCGGACCAGGAGACGACGCACCGCTCCCCGCGAATGTGGATGATGTTGAAGTGGATCAAGCTGCATGTGGGAAGATGTCGCCAGGAATTCAGGGAGGCGACATGGGAGAAGCGCCAGGCATGTTTTCTGCCAGTGGTTCGCCATGGTGGAGGGCCCATCGTTGAGGAAGCACGGAAGATGGCAAGGGGATTGTATATTGCGAGTGGACACACATGCTGGGTCAGTCGTCTCGTCGACAGGGTATTTGCAACCGCGGAGATCGATATGAGAAGCGAGATTATGTAACAAGGTCGACGGTCCCGAATTGGAAGTGATTGATTCAGGGACGTTTTTACCAGTCGCAAGCGGAAGTAAATCGTTGAAGGTTCCTTGATCTCGTCGGCAACGATGGGGGACCCACAACCACAACATAAAGACTCGTCGAAAATAAGGGGCAAGATAAAGTCTTCACTCTCAGAGGAAACCCATCACGTGGCTGCATCGTGGTCTTCACGCCAGGACCCTGGTTGACATATTCACTGCCTGCCTCGTGGAGGTGACCACTGCAGACCTAAAAAGCGCGGGGTCGAACTTAGTACTTTCAACGATCCTCACCCACTCTTTTTTTTGTCGCTCCCTCACTCGTTCATGGTATCGTCCGCTGCTTAGACCGATCCCTCCCTTTGGTCTTCGCGCTCCCCTTCTTCACGATCGGTAAGTCCATCTCCGTTTCTAAGCCAGTCCCGTCATTTCCCGTCCTTCCACTTGACACTCTTCGACCTTCGGGTTGATCTCGGAAATGAAATGTCTGATTGACGACCGTCTCCAGTTTCAGTCAGCGCTATAGTTCAGTATCCGGCACCTCCCTTTGACGTCGTTCTCTTCAACCTCAGTCATGAAACCGTCTCACTTGCTTCCTATGCGGCGTATGGTGCTGACAAAAGATGATCATCTCGAGTAAGTATCCCCTTTTCACCTTTGACCTCCGTTAGTTGACATCACATAGTCTCCTCTACCGTCGAATGAACGTCGAGAAGACGACCCTTCAGCCCGGTGCTTCCATCCCCTCCACCGTCGATCTGTGTGTCCTTAAGGATGCCCATATGCCATCGCACATCCTCGCTGTCTTTGATATTCCACCAAGCGAATGGGAACACTGCTACTCTCCAACCTTGGTCCCAATTCATGCTGACTTGCATGCGCGAGACTTTCGCACGAATATCATACCACAATGCTCACCCGGAACCACATATCCGATCCCGCCTATCTCTACGCGCTCTGGAAGTCGATTCGTGACCCTCCCTGTCGTCCCACTCCATGTCCCTCATGCCCCCTCAATACCGTTATTGTTCCTCTTCGCCCTTGGCCTGGAATCACGCTCGCAACTGCTTTGCTGTCGCTTACTCCCCCCCGAAGTGATCAGTGAATTTCCCGCTCTTCCTGCCATGGCTCAATTAATGGGAAGCTTGTGCAGCGACAGGGAACTCACTGATTACATCGTCTTTAATCAGGGCCTGTGGAAAAATATGCTGTTTCTCGGTCCACGGGATGCAGGCTTCGTAGGCATCGTCCAGACGGCGTGGACGGTCACCGTGGAGGCTCGGCGCAGCCGACAACGCGCTGTAGAGGCGGGTATGTCGACGGACGTGAGAGCGAGACGTCCAAGTCCCGTCCCGAATGCATGACGTTACCCGTATTTCGCTTCTAACGCACTGCCAGTTCACGCTCATTTCATTTCACCCTAAAAATGGCATTCGTACGACTTCACTCCGGACCAGGATCACGACTCGACAACTTACTGCATGATCGAACTCCGTTCACCTAATTGTTCCTTTTAAACTTTCTTTCGTACTTGGAGCGTCCCCCAAGTTATTGGTACATAGTAGAATACACTAATACACACATCCTCACCTTTCCCCACGCTGACGTACACAAGTACTGGCACTCGGTTCGATGTTCGGTACCCTGCCGCGATCGCTATACCGCCTTTCAAGTTCAACCCCCCCTTCATTTTTTCTTGTGCCGAAGAAAAAAAGCTGTTTTCATGGATAGCGTCACGGTGTTTCATCTCCGCGGGATTCCATCCTCCTCCAAGGGTGCTGTCATCATCCTCATCCACAAATGAACTATGGAATAGCAGCTGACTCGGCGAGCAACTTGTATTCCGAAACACGGCCCTCGTCGACGAGGGTCATGATAGGACTCGAAGCGATCCTGGAAACGCGTCTTCTATGGGCAGTCACTCAGTGAGGCCTAGACTTGAACCCGTTACCGATGGCCTCGGCGATGGACACGTTTCACGGCACAACACAACTGGAGGGGGCAATATATTGTGATTGGCGAATCCTTCCTGCAACGCCAACTCCGAGAACTCGCAGTCCATGCTCCATGATGGGGTACCTCGGACCGTTGTACAACGCACGTTGAAACCTGAACGGGCCGTCGTTGTCGAGTGGCCCGGGCTCCAGTGGGATCGCCCCCCGATTCCCCCTCCGTTGTGACCGAGCGCCAGGTTGACGGCTCGGCTCTTGTTCGGTCGCAAGGACACCCCTGTACAAGCTTCGTTTCCCGTGGCACACCGCGTCGCACGGCGTCCTGGTGGGTCCCTTAGAGACCCAGGGACACGGCTCAGCATACCAAGAAAGAAATTTTATCATGCACTCGGCTCAGTAAGTGCCCACACACTGACAGGCGTCCAATTTATTATCGAGTGACTCGAAATCCCTTGGATATGAGACAGGCACGATACATAACAGACAAAGTTCTCCACGTCACAAGTATTTACAGGGAACGAGATCCGATAAATCTCGACCAAGAGAAAATAAACAAGTATTATATGACTATACATAGAGCTGACAGTGAGAGGTATCGCAAAGACGTCGAGAATAATAAGGACGGTCTAATTGACGTCCATCCGCCGTCCGACATCAACACCCACGGCACGGTTGCGCCTCTGTACGTGCTCGCTCTGACGAACCCGCTTCTTGACACCCATCATCATGTCTCCACCTCTCGCGTTGCCTTGCGTCTTGCCAGCCACTTCGGCACTCATGCTAGAACGCACTTTGCCGCCTGACCTCGGAGTCCCAGCACTCGCACTCGCGCTAGCACCCGCCGCTCTCTGCGACGCCAGCTTCGCAATAACTTTGGAACGCGAAATGCGCGGTCTGCGGCCAGGTAGAACTTTTGTATGCGGTGAAAGAGGCGACTTCGCCGGTGAAGTCGGGTTTCCTTTGGCGGGTTGGCCAACGATGCTTGTCGCTGCAGCAGTCAAGGACATGGGAAGTTCTGTCGGAAGTGGACTCAGGGGTTGACTGAATATCTTCGTAGGAAGAGGAGAGTGGGCTGGACTTTGTGGACTATTTGTGATCTGCCCCAAGGTGCCGTTAGGCTGAGGAGACGTCGCAAATCGTTGCTTGGAACTCGTCGCTTTGGTCAGGGTCGAGTTCTCATGTGTAGAAACTGGAATGCGAGAGCTGGTCATCCTCGCAAGTGAGCTGGCAGTGGGGGCCATGAGCGTTGACGTGGTCCTCGACCTAGGAATACCAGTCGCAGGCTTCTCAAGATTGGTTGTTGACGTTGTGGCGTTAGGCTTTGTACCCATCGACGTCACGCGACTATCGTTGGCTACAACAGCGATTTTCCTACCCAAAGACGAGAAACCAACGAGAGATTTGCCTCTATTGTGGGACTGACCATACCCAGCGACTGTCGATGAGCTAGGTGGATTCAATGAAGGGGTAGGTGATTTCATGATGCTTCTAAACGTGGCGGTACCCGCAGCGGCACCGGAAGTCATCGGTGGGGCAAGGGTAGAACGGCCTGGGGCAATCGGTGCATTGCTACTGCCAGACGGTACGCGTTTCCTTTGAGAACCAAGAGGTGGCGCACCAGAAGAACCAGGGACCACAGCCGATTTCTTTGCTTCCGTAGCTTTAGGCAGTGTCTTCGTCTCCTCTTTAGGTGGAGCTGGCTTTGAAACGGGTACCTTTGATGGAGCTTTGGAGCCAGCGCCTCGGTTCCATACGTTCCGAACAAGTGATTTCGCAGAAGCAAGGAAACCGAACCGCGAGGGCTTCGCTTTTGCCATCAAATCGAATGATTACACAGCAATTGAGGAACTAAAAGGACACTCACGAGGAGGTGCACGTCCGAGGCTGGGTCGCCCTATGCTGCTCCGGCGCTTGGCTTTGTTATGCTCCAGCCTGCGACGAATTGCCTCCCTTTCCTTTTGTTTCCGAGCTTCGTCCTCGGGATCAGGCAGTGCAACTGCTGAGGTTCTATCAGGATCAGGCTGTTCCGGAGCACCTGATTCCTCTCGTTCAACACGAGGCCGCTTCGACAAACGCCTATCTGCAAACTCCTCGTCTTCAGGACCCTCCTCGCTAAAGGTGTCAGAGAGCGTCTTCATAGAAGCTCCACTAGCAACCCTGGATCCGGTAGGACGATGACGCGCAGCCGGTGCTCCCACTGGCCTCTCCTTCACCACCAAGCTCGCCTTCCTCTTCTTGGACAGAATAGGTTGGGGAGCGGTAGTCTGAGCACCGCGCTTCGCCGCATAGTGTGAGGTTATCGAATCCATCTTATCAAATTCTTTTCGATGGATGTTTTCGAACACGTCACCGACGCGAGGTCGTCCATTACTTTCTTGTTTCCTCGCCGATTCTTCAGTGGTGGTTCGGGGATTGTTCAAGACATCAGCGTCGACGACCTCTACTCCCTCCTCCGCAAGTCTCTTGTTCATCTCATCCAGCACGGACTGAGCGGCTGTGCGGA
Organism: Tylopilus felleus; assembly: GCA_038091295.1. Taxonomy (NCBI): domain Eukaryota; kingdom Fungi; phylum Basidiomycota; class Agaricomycetes; order Boletales; family Boletaceae; genus Tylopilus; species Tylopilus felleus. The sequence continues at coordinate 34,464 of JBBPOE010000025.1, read as the reverse complement.
ATTGAAGGTTTGACATTTTATGCTGGGGAAGTGGTGAACCGAACACGAATGGCTCGGATCTGGGGATCCCGAGTCTCGAACGGGCGGAGGCGTTCTGTGGCTTCGGGGCAGGTGAGAAGATGTCAACAGGTTCAGCAGAAGGTTTCTCGCTGGACTTGGGAGTTGCACCCGTGTTAAACCGTGCATTGATGTTGGCCTCTTCTGGTGTGGGTTCGCGGATGGACGGAATCGTTAGCGCGCCAGGCATGTCTACGTCTAGATCCATATCCGAGTTATCGTATGGAGCAGACTGTTGGTTGTGCAAGTCACCAAACCCTTGAAATGTTGGAATAGAGGGGTACAAGGATTGTCGCGCAACTCCACCTGGAGAGAAAGGCCATACAGGGACTGAGGAAGATCCGTCGTCTCCCGGCGTGCCAGGGACAAGGTCGAAGGAAGTAGGGAATGGCTTGAGTTTGGGTGGAGACAGCAAGTCTGTGACGGGATTTGAAATAAGACGGATGGTGGTCGTAGCCGGTTCCTGGGAGAGACTAAGTCGCGCGGCTGAAGGAGCGGGAAGACCTTGGAGATTCGATTGCCCAGGAATTGGCTCCACTTGTGGTTCCTCAGAGCCACCATTTGGATCAGAAGTGGGGAGGGTTGAGGACGATTGGATAACATCCCTGCTGGAGAGACTCGAGGATGAGGATGAGGTGCCGTTGGTTTTGAACGTATTACGTTTAAGTCCCAAAGAATTCGCTATAGCTCTAAGAGACGACGTGACAGAAGCTGTCAAGGTTGATGAGAAACGACTTTCCCCCGTCAAGATCAATGGTTGCATGACGGACTAACCTTTGGATGTAGTTGTACCAAATTCACCTACTTGTCGGTCGGAAGCACCTCGGTTACTCCTGAGCGTCTCTTCGTCCACCTCTGTTATTGTGTCCATGACCACTTCCCATTGCTCACTTGGACGAGTGTTATCAGTAGACATTGATGCGTTCCCTTCTCGAGAGCAATCAGACGCCTCGTCCTCGCTGTCTGGCGCGGGTTTCTCGTCTGGGTCATCGCTCCGAGTGGCGATACTCAGCGGGTCATTGAGCGGTAAAGTCTTTGCGTGGACCTGCAATCGTTCGATGAGCTCTTTGTTCTTTCCATTCGCCTTGAGTGAATGAATCTTGCATAATTTGACGAGCTGGTCGCGTTTCAGCGAGTGTAGTGCTGGCGAATTGAATAAGATTTGTGTTGTGGTGGACATTTGCGCTATCGTATGGATTTGTCTTGCGGTGATAGTCGCCGTCGTCGAACAAGTTCGTTGACTGCAAGGCGCGTTCATTGAACAGGTCATGTGACCGTATCGCGTCGGCACGTGATCTTCACCAACGCGCCTCGTCAGGGGTAATGGGCGGACAGAATAATAGGTGAGACATGTTCACACCAATGAATTTCTACGGTCATAAATTCTCTGTTGCGAGGTAGTTCATTGAGAGCCTCGTATCCTGTAGATTGCTGTAGTTGACCCCGAATTTTACCGAATTCGTGGGCCCAAGCACTAGTCACGAGTCTGGTTGTTTGTGCTTTGATCTTGAACGCGACAAATTCTCCACAAACAGAAACAATTCCACTGCACTCTTCCCTTACCTTCCATTCACCCCACCTTCACCCTCTTCATCCCCTCCCATCCCCTTTCCGCTGCCCGATTTATTATGGCCTACCTTGAACAGGCTGAGTGTCCTCACAATATCCTTACCGCGTCAACAATATTCCTGGAGACGTCACTCAGTCTATCATTCAGTGCCACTCACCAGACATCCTCTCCACCGACAGATTTGCCTCGCACGAAGGTGGTCGACAAGCTTCCCAGACCTCAAGGCTCCTGCAAAGCTATCGACACAGTCAGTAACCAATCACCCAACTTCAATGCCCAGCTCAGAGTACCACTCACGTTGTCCACCACCATTCTCTATCTAGTGGACAGTAAGTCAACCAGCAGTCGATTATCCAGTCCGCTTACCTCCTACCTCACATTCATCCGAGGTCACGACGCGCAGCGCAGCCAAGGGTTGCTCCCATGATCTGGAGACCCAATTCCCAGTGCCACAACCTCGAATACCATCCTACGTCCAACCAGACAACAAGTGCATGAGTAGTCAATTATTTGACTCTCGTTATGCTCATCGTACCTCCTACCTCACGCACCCGCAACAGCCGAGCTGACAACCCAGCTTCACGGCCCAACTATGAGTGCCACTCGCCATGGCCAACCTATTCTGTTAGATGGACGGCAAGTACACAGGACCACCCAGATAGCCGCATTACTGTGGCCAGCACAGCCGAATTGAATAGTCAGCTTCACGGCCCAGATGTGGGTGCCACTCACCATGGCCGCTACCCTCTATTACATGGAGGGCTAGCGAATAGGACAATGGAGGTGGCCGCCATACTTTCCTGCGGCCCGCAAAGCGCGATGTTAATTATCCAACTCTACGGCCTGAGTGTCACCATTGGTAACATGGACACCTAGTCCGCCTACCTTGGTTTAATGGGCGTGGACTCGCATCCAATCATTCGGAGAGGCCATCACGCAGAGATTCGTGATACTCGCCACGTTTCTGACCTCGTGGATACCTGCAAAGCACAACGTGGCCGAGGATTGATGATGCTCACGGCTATCAGGAGCGCCACTCACCTGATGTGCACTCAGCAGTCGATAGTCGGACGTCCCAAGCGATACTAACGACAAGAGTTTTACTAGCGTTGCATACACAAGGTGCTACCACAAGGTGGGACTGGCAGTTGATAACCTGGCTAGGTACATACCTCCCCCTTCATGTAAGGTATGTTGTTGGCCACTTGTCCATCGTAGAGCGAGTGGCTCCCAGACCGCAAGGTAAGTGCCACCCGACACCACTCTGACCCTCTTCTCTGAGCATGTTGACTTCCTCAAACCGCGAGACGCATCGTTGCATGGACGCCGGTACAAGCATCATCTTCCATCGAGTGGTTGCCACGTGTCCATGCGAAGCGGTGGATGTTTCACATATGAGGACAATTGACGAGCTGAAACGCTACTGTTCTCTCCATAACAAGGCCATTGAAGAGACAACGAGCGGATGCGTCAACAATGGAGGTGTGGTGAGTGTTATTGTCGGGGGTATGTGGTGATGGATTGTGATTCGATATAGCAATCAGTGGGTCCGTGTGGGTCCAAAAAATACCATGAAAGGTAATAAAACGAAGAGCTTTTTTGCCGTGTTGGGTAATTTTCTTTGATTGCGATTTATGTCACGGCATGACTCTGTCACGCTCCCCAACTGTACCGGTCCACCACTTTTTGGTGTATAAGAAGAACTCGTCCAAATGGCAGACTCCAGTCACCGACTACCCCTTCTTCTCCATCATGCCTCTCCAGTCCTCTAGCTCTCCTCGCAGATCCGACGCGGAAAACACCCCTCCCATCCCCAGACTGGCGACCAACAAGTCCAAGGTTCGCGGTGGCATCCAGGGATCTTCTCGTCGCCGCCGTGTCCGATCCACGGGTGGTCCCAACCACCCTCGATACGCTATCGGGCAAGCCAAGCACAAGAGCAGCTCTAGGAGCCAGCACTCGCCCGTGAACGTTCAGCTCCCTTCCTCCCCTGAGGTGGACGTGCCGGACCCTGTCTCGACGATCCCGGTATCCCTCCCGCGATATCTCTCTCGTCCGTCCTTCCGCGACACCGCAAAAGAGGCGATCACCTCCGTCGCGCCTGAACTGGCAGAGACGCATTTGAGCTACATCCGCGAAGGCCTGCAGTGCCTTGGACCTGAGTAAGTCAAATCCGATCGCAGTAGCAATATCTCAGAAACTGATTTTATCACTCTAGCATGCTTAAAGTCCTCGCGGGTGTCAAAGCCGAGCCCAGCTCGAACGTTCTCCCGACGGAACTCGACGTAGTCGTCAACGATCTCACCTCCGATATGCCCACCCACATGCTCGCGGTGTATTCCCGCCATGTTCCCGCTGAGGCCAAACGTCGCGTGACCCTCTTCCCCATCCACAACATCATCCTCGCGACGCACTGCGCCAATCTCCCCCTCCTTCCCGCCTCCAACATCGCTCGCCCAGACGCCCCCGGATCCACCGTGTCTCTCCCTGTGGTGCCTTTGTGCATCCCCGCACCGGATGTTTTCCCCCAGCTCTCCACGTTCCTGTACACCAAACGCGTCGATCATCTCCTCACTTCTTTGATGCCGTGCCCAGTTCCCCATCCCCTCTACCGTAACGACCCCGCGAGCGACAAAGTCCTCGCGCTGCTCCAGCAGTTCTCGAGCAAGCTCGCGGCTACTCACAGCACCCAGACGCTCCTCACACACGCGATGGCCGTCAACGGCTTATGGCGCAACGCGTGCGCCCTCGGCATCGACGACGAGAAGCTCTGGTGCGCGCTCGACGTCGCGTGGGAGGTCTTGATCACCACGCTCGGCATCACGACTGACAAGCGGCTCTAACGGCGCGTTCTCGCATTCGACATCGGACTCTGCATTACTTTTTAATTCCTAATCGCAACTTCCGCTGTATGCTAAAATGTATGATTCATTTCGTGATCCCTTTTTCCCCCTCTTCCCCTCCCCCACTTCACATCCCATCACACCGTTGTCATAAATACACGTTGTCATTATTGATATATATAAGAAATACTATGAATACGTTGTACTCTTTATGGTCGTGTGGTCCGATGAACGCCAGTGACCGATGATATATATACTGTCCATCCGAGTCAAGAATTCATGTAACAGGTCATCAAATGTACAAGGTATGTCAGAGATACGTCCTCCCGCTTCTCGATTTGCCAGTCTACCCCGCCACCGATCATCTATGTGCTCCACACCTGCGTCCCACGCGTCCATCATTTGCCGCCCCGCGTGATTCGGTTAAAGACCTTCTGTAAGATCAAACCAAACCAAACGATTATTAACGCGGGATATATAGCAAGACGAAGAGAAAAAGAAGAAATCCTAGGTGAAGAAAACGGCACGTGGTGGGACCAGCTTGGAAAAACGTAGCAAGACCATCCAGTGCGAGAATAGAAAAGTATCGTTCACGCCCGCGAACGGCCTCCGAACGGTGGAAACAATCAAGTGTGCCTGGCCGCACCCCTTACCTTGGCACTGGCGGCTAAGCCCACTCCTGCCACTGGCTTCTCGGTGACTTCCTTGTTCTCCTTGACAGTCTCCGTAGGGGCGATCGAGGAAGCGTGGTCAGATGATGGTCCATTGTCAGTTGGGGCAGGCTGGGTGACAGGAGCTTCCTGGGCTTGGGGCTGCTCGGTGTGTTGGGGACTCAAGGTGTTGCCGTCATGCAAATCTGCATTGTGGTGGTGGAGAACATCCGCATACTCGAGGCTCTCCTTCTCGGATTCTTGTTTGAATTGGAACACGTCTTCGTTGAGTTGGTGGTGCTCCGGTGTAAGGTGATGAGCCATCATTGACATGCGCTTCATTGCCATCATGCTGAATACAGCTTTGCGGACTGCGCGGATCAGTGCAATCATCAACATACACATTCTCAACGAAACGGAAACGAAACGTACACGTCCTCCTTGCATTGAATGCCTTTCTGACGTGTGGCAACAAGTTGGCTGGCTCGCCGTTCTCGGCCTCCACGCAGTGCGGGACTTCCGCAGTGAGCCATGAGTGTTGGAGCATTTCCTCAGCTGTGGGACGGGCATCCGGGTCGAGCGTGAGGCAGGTGGAAACAAAGTTACGAGCTGTCTCTGACACATTAGACCAATATTCATCTGCGAGGGGTTAGTAAGGTGCAATCCAAGAGGTGTGAAGAGGCTTACCTGGCTCGAAGCTGTAGTCGCCTGCAATGATAGCCTCCATTTCCTGTTTCTGGGTCTCACGATCGAACGGGGTATAACCTAGTAAAAACGTTAGACGGCTCTGCAGATGCGTACAAGTAACTAAACGTGCCAGCAAGCAAGAAGTATGTGATCACACCCATGGCCCATATGTCTACGGGTTTTCCATGACCAGCTACACCAAACCTAAGTGAATGTCATACGATATCCAAGAAAAGGCTCACTTTTTTTGAAGATTTCTGGAGCCATGTACTGAAGGACATCTCAGCGAGGCGAAACACTCGATAGAAGGAAGCTTACTCCAGGTGTTCCACAGACCTCCGTAAGCATGCTGAGTTTGCTGTCCGGCATGACACGACTGAGCCCAAAATCAGCAATCATGATCTCTGAGGTCTTCTCGGGTTTGGAACGGAAAAGAAGATTTTCGGGTTTCAGGTCACGATGAACAATACCACAGTCGTGGATATATTTGACTGCGCCAAAGATGGCGCGGATGAGCTCCGCAGCGTCACTGCGTCGCTAAATGAGACCCTTGACACGTTCAGAAGGAATCTTGGGTCGCTCACGCTTCGGTATAGTGACCTCTTGCGCATATGCTGTCGAAGAGCTCGCCACCCGTGCAGAGGTCGAAGCAAAGGTACAAATTATGAGCAGTCTACATGGAAATGAGCATCACATTCTCGTCAGTTGTGGCGATTCCTACCTCGAAGTAGTCATGGAGCGTGACGATGTTGGGGTGACCAATGGATACTCGCTTCAGCACGGCGATCTCATTACGGACCTAAGGAGCCACTAGTCAGTAATCAGGGCTCAGGGTTGACGATGAGGGAATCATGCGTGATAGATCAGCGCACATTGAGAATGATGATCAATGATACCACGAGGAGGATTAAGCGGGAGCGAGCCGTGCGCAGGGACGGTACTCGGACGCCATCATTAACACCACCGGACCCAGGGAGTCCCGCAGCCACACGAGCAGATCACAGCATCGATGAAGAGCTGTGGAGGTACTCACCATGTACTCCCTCCCTTCCATGAGTTTCTTGTTGATAACTTTGCAAGCATAGTATTTCCCAGTCTTGACATGAATCGCCTCCTTCACGATTGCATATGTGCCGCTACCAAGAGTGCGTCCTGTGCGGTACTAGAGTTGACCAAGCAGAGTCGACAAGATCGTCAGCGCCACAAATTGGTATGGATCAGAATGCAAGGCTGAGGGATCCACGAACGGCAGGGGTGATTGTAAGGCTGATTCTATAAGCTCACCTGGCATGGGACCGTCACCGGTTGTTGGGGCATGGCGATCTCGGCGTCGTAGTCGTAGTCCTGATGATTGTGGTGGTAAAGAGAGAAGAGGTGAACCAGAGGATGCACGTATTTATGTCGGCAGCGCAGCCAACCACAGGAGAGCGCTCCAGTGAGACCCGAATATTCCTGATAAAGCGCTGAACGTCGACTCACCCCGACGGCCTCTTCCGGCCGGTCGTCCAAATCTATCGCCGAAGCCTCCGGAGATGCTGTGTCCTGCTCCGCGACGAGCTCATCGACCATCACCGCCTGCTGAGCCTGAGGCGTCACTGGCGTCGCTGGTGGCTGCGGCGACCGCTTGCCCAAGCCCAACAGGTTCAGCCGTGACGGAGACTTGCCCAGAAACGTCGACAGCGTCCGGGAACGCTTGACCTTGTGCTCTTCCTTGTGATCCTTGGGTTGGCTGTGGTTGGCACCCATGGCGCTGGCAGAATGGAGTGTAGATGACAGAAAGGCTACTCGAGGTGTGCTCTAACCCTACCCGAGACCGGGTCCGGTTTATATGGTACTGGTAGGTGTGTCACCATGCCTCACTTGTTCTGCGTGCTGAGATTTCACTATGAATGTGGCAGGAACGTCTCAATGCGGTGCCTTCGAATTCTCTCCCTCTTCTGCTGTGTGTACACACATTCGACCACTGCGGTCGACGAGACTAATGTAGCACCAGCGCGTGTCATCCCTGTGCCGAACCTCGACCTCGATCGACCGAACACGCGTCTTGCGTCAATCTGCTGCACAGGACGGAGTGCCTCGGGATGTTATCGTGGTTTCTGGAGCAGTGAATGTTCTTCTAGATTCCGTGTGCTGTGTCCTGCGTGTTCCGTAGTCGAGTCCACGCGTTGACCGTGTGACAGACTCTAATGAGCCCGACATTCTGGCAATGATACATGTCTGCATGCATGACAGTCAGTACGCCTCTGTGAAGACAACCTCAGCAACGTGTTTCTTTGACGTCGGCTCAGCTTGGAGAGCGGACTCAATGACGGGCACACCGTGACTTAACGTAAAGTCACGTATACCCGCAGAAAACCGACAGCCAGGGCAGACGCTACCCTTTGTGCTGGACGTCAACGACGTCTGCGAGCTGCACTCACTGATCTGTTTTTTTTCTTCTTCTTCCTAGACTTTATACTACCCTCCCTCTTAATCTGTTGCGTGCAGCTACGCGATGATCATTCGTCTCATCCCACCACCCCCTCACCCCACCATTCTCTATGGCCTCACATTTCCACCCGTCCTCTCCCTCCATGGTCTCGGCTCCAGTGTCCCTGCTACATGGTCGTCGCAGTTGCAAATCCTTACTTACGTTCTGCAGCTCGAGCCTCCGTCGAGCATTCACATGCTGGACCGAGCAGTAGGTTTGGTCGCTCGCGTCCACGAAGTCACTATGGACGTGCCACAAAAAGAGTTCGTGTTGAGGTTCGTCGATGGACGGCTGATAAACGTCCCTATGAATTCGGACTGTGTTCGAATGCTGTTAGGCGTCGTCGTCGATGTCAAAGGCTGCAGCGAGCCTGAAAGCCAGCGAAATAGCATGGAAGGCAGTGCCTGTCCGGGGAGCACAGAGGATCTGCCGTCTGGAGGTAGTTCTGCAAAATCTTCAAAACCGGGGAAGCACAAGAGGCAACGGTCTCTTTTGTTTTCATTGATATCGTGCGTCCGTCCTTCGAAAGGTTTGACCTTCCTCTGATCCTCAGCTCGATAGATTGTTGGTTCCCAAGTCTCTTACATTATTACCGCCCCCTCCACCCTCCAGTGCGCCACCGCCAACGCCACTTCCTCCTCTCCCTGTCCCTTGTCGCGTGACTTCTCCAATCTCTCCTCAACAAACCAACTTCGTCTCAGAGGATCCCGAACTTCTTCGCCGGCGGGCCCGAGCAACCCTAATCGATGTCTGGAGACGCCATGTCATATCAGCTCTCGCCCCTCAACACTTACCTGCAGCTGGCTATATCGAGTGGGCTTTGATCGCTCTGGCAAGTAAAGCTCGAGCGGAAATAGAATCCATTGCGACCACCAGCTCTCATGGCCTCGGTGTCAACAGTGCGAGGATAGGCGAAAGCAGGCATAGAAGAATTCAAAGTGAAGGTAGAAATGCACTCGACTTTGGGGACCGCAGGGATGACTGTGAGCCAGAGCAGTGGCGCTGCCGTGCCCCATCCCCATTTCCGGGTCTGTTCAACGCGGAAGATACCGACCGAGTTGTCTATCCCCGCCGAGAGCAAGGTAAGGAAATCTTGTATCTCCAGATGTTGATGCTTAGTCAATATTGCAGCAGATGAATGGGGTCTTCGAAGTGTCCATTCCAGGTCCATTGACGAGGTCGATTGTTTTGCAGTCGAGTATAACGGCCATAACGACAGTCTGCTTGGAGAACATTTCCCGGTCGGTGACGATTGGGATGATACCGAACGAATCACATTCGAGCTCAGTCGTACGGGACGTCACAGTGTTCTTGCCAATGGTAGTCGTATGTCCGATGACAAACTTCTACATCCAGAAGACTTTGTTCTTGATTTCGATGATGACAGTGGTCTGGCAGACACGGCTTTTGACATATCAAGATATCCCCTTACTCCTTCCGATGTCAACGATAACGAGCAGTCAGATGACAGCCAGGTGTCCCTCCGGACTCCCGAGGATGGAGAAGATCTCCCCCTGGCCTCGCCTGTACCGTCACGCTCGACTCAAGATCCAACCTACCAATCGCCTTCCGTGTCCAGAGTCGATTCATTTCGTCCGCGATCTCGGAATGTCTCTGCCCAATATTCGAGTACCCCTTTAATGCCTGTCCAGGCATCTCACGCCTCAACATTTCCACCATCACCATCTTCGAGCGCACTCCACAGGAATACACAAGAGGATGAACTCATTGCTTCACACCTCGCGTATATAGACCGGATTTGTACCGCGCTCGAGCTCGTCCGGAGCCGGGCTCGCGAGGAGGGGTGGAGGCTTATTAGAGCGACACTGATCGGAGCAAAGAATGGGTGGATGGACGCCGACGCGGAGAGGTCCCTCGAAATGAAAGCAAAGCGGCGTGCCTGGAGTTCGGGGATCAAGATATCTGCTCCATATTCTATTTTCCGTTCTGCACCGAAGATGTGGAGTGACAGGTCACCGGCGTTCAGGTCTCCAATGAGACCTCCTGGCCTCATGTCTTCCTCTAGGGGAATTTCACGGGTACGCGGACCAATCGTACCCACTGGGTTATCCCTTGGAATACCGGAGCGGAGCTCGCCACTTGCAATGTATGCCTGGAGTGCAGATGACGGTAAAAAATCTACTCCTAGCAAGTATGGTATCCTCGGCCGTAGCATGGAAACGATAGATGGGAAGAGGTCATTACGTGTGACTTTTGCTGACAATGTTAGCAAGCTATTTCCGGTGTGCGAGGACGAGGGCGAAGATTTGTTCGAACCCGTCCGGGACAATGCCGTTGGTTTCCCGCAGGAGGTGCCTCCTGTTTCAGCCGAAGAATCCGATCGTAGTCTTCCTCAGGCTGAGGCACCCACAGCGAAAGAGGACGATCCTTTCCAGTTCTGTCCACCGCGGCCGCGTACGCGTACGACAAGTATGCATCTGATCTCTTCGGCACCCTCGGCACCTTCGTTTCATGTCCTTCCGATGTTCCGACCTAACACTCCTCCACCATCTTACCAAGCAGCTGTCGGTGGCGACATCCCGGCTCCAGAAGACAGCAACCAGGGGAGGTTGGATCCTTCCTCATTGTTACTGCAGCCGCTCTCGTCATCGTCCATTGCCTCGTCGCCGCAGTCGTCGTCCCGACCTCCACTCGTTTCCAGTCCTCCATTCGTTCCAAGGCCCAGGGCGATTTCGATGCCCACGCCCAGGACCTATTCTAGCACGAACAAGACCCGTCGCACTTCTTTGCAATACAAGGACGAACATTGCGAAGACTTGTCGCAAGCGTATGCCTCGCCTCCTCCCGAAGGCCCGTTAGTGGTAACAGCGACTGCGGCACCACATGAGGAATATCCTCGGTATGCACACGTCTACATACCTGCCCCGTCTAGCAAGCCAAAAATGAACGCAACCATCCTGGGAAGGACGGGCAAAGAGGTTGTTTTTGAGCAGGGTGGATCAGAGTTCACCGTTGGTATCGAAGTCGCTCTCGGAAGAGCGGAGGAGGGACGCGTCGTTTGGTGAAGTCTCGTGGCTATCCACGAGCGCGGGCATGGTCACTCTCGAGGAGATCTGAAATGTCGTTTAGAATCAAGTAATTCCCGTTGCTGTTCATCTGCCTTTCGTTTCTTCTCATTCCACTGGGATGCTTGTATGGTGCGTGGTCATTTCTACTCGTCGTCCTTGCGATTGACACGTTTCCGTATTAGCATATTGTGTTGTCGCGTATCGTATCCGCCGAGACCAACTAATCGACCTGCCTTTGACCTCTGGTAATAGCATTGTCACGCTACTTACCCTGGACAGCTTTCATGTGCATAATCTACTGTCGCGTATGCTCGTAGAATATCAATCATTCCGCGATGCTTATCTTCGTCTGGTTTACTTCATCCGAGCATGTTTCTACTATCACGGGCGAGTTAGCATCACACATTCAGAACCTGGCGGCGAGCCACAGCCGAGTAGCTACTTTGCGAGAGGATCTATGTGTCCTGCCACGTGCCCTCTAAAGTAGCAGAGGACCGACGTGTGGCAGACTTCTGTGCACCTTGCTTGTGAGAAATTTCACTCATGTCGCTTAGTTCACATGCAAGTTTCATGACGCTGACCACAGCTCTGCGGAGACGATTCCGGAAGCAACCTGGTCGACGAATCAGTAAGTCACAAGTTGGTGCACCCATCAACACCGGTCTTCGCAGCTTGAAGGGCAATACTTCATCCTTATCAGTCGTCGACTTATCTCCATCCACTTGTTCTGTTGTTCAGATTCAGATTCATGCATCATCACTCCCACACACCAGGTCTCACTCATCCCGTTTGACGTTTATCTCCGCGTTCCTTCATGTCGGCCATTCGCAAGAACGCAAGTCCCGAGAAAATCGAAGAGGTAATCAGGGACAATGTAGATACCTCGGACCAGCGTCTCCTCGAGCTTGGGTACAAACCCGAGTTTCGTCGTGAAATGTCGCTGTTCGGGGTGTTGGGCATATCGTTTTGCGCTATCGGGATCCTCACTGGGATGAGCAGCGCTTTTCAGACGGGATTATTCTCCGGGGGCCCGCTTGGATTGTTCTGGGGATGGAACGTGAGTGTCACATTGTTGTTCTAATGAGCTTTTCCACCCGTTCTGAACGAGCATCTGCTTGCTGGCGTGCTTAGATATGTAGCTTTTTCATGCTTCTCATTGCGCTCAGTCTGGCAGAAATTTGTAGCTCATAGTAAGAGTTTGGATGACTTTCGTGCCCGCGAGCTCATGCACGTTCTCTAGTCCGACTCTTGGTGGCCTTTACTTTTGGGTCTGCAAGATGAAACCCAACTTACCTGTCCTCGGCTGTGCGTTTGAATGATCCGGTATGAAAATGCGGGTTCACTCCAGTCTAGTCTGTACAGGATGGATATACTCCATTGCTATGGTCTTTACAGGTACTGCCGGAAACCTCAGGTGAGTTTCGCGCCATCACAAGCGTTATCCCTCCAATGACGAGGTCAGCGTGGCGTTGTACATTGCGTCAATGGCGGAAGTTGGCCAAGGCCGATCGTTGACGCGTGTTGAAATTGCCGCCCTAGCTTGGGCTGTCAATATCACCTCGGGCATAGTCAACACTATCGGAACGAAAGCCATTGGGCGCATGAGCACCTTCAACGTTTGGTGGACGTTGGGAGGCACAGTTGTGCTTGCGATAACGCTGCTCGTAAAGGCTCCCGTGAAGGTGAATGCTCCGTTCCATCGAAAATCAGCAGTCAGCTGATTTTTTTGTGAGAATTCGGCCTCGTTCGTATTCACCGACTACCAAAAGTAAGTACGCTGATTGTTGAGTGCGTGGCTCTCCAGTCCTTATACAATCATAGTTTTACCGGGTGGGGTTCGAGAGGCTTTGTCGTTCTCTTAGGTTTCCTCCAGGTAAATGTCATACTTTTTGCGCGACTTCATAATAAACTAAGAGGATACGAGGCCATCTACACACTGGAAGGTTGCGAGACAGCTGCTCAAGTCGCTGAGGAAGCGAAACGCGCTGAGGTCCTTGCACCTCTCGCAGTCGTGGGAAGCATTGCAGGTTCTTGGATTATCGGTCTCGCATACATGCTCGTCCTGCTCTTCTCCGTGCAGAGCATTGCTAGTGTGCAGGCGACCACCTATGCTATACCTATCGCACAACTGTTCTTTGACGCGGTCGGACCGAGACTCGCCATTTTGTGCCTCGTGGTCGTTGCGATTGCGCAAGTGACTGCATCTGTCACTGCATTCACTGCAAGCTCGCGATTGTTTTACGCGCTCGCGAGAGATAATGCATTCCCCGCGAGAGAAAAGTTTATGGCTCTCAATCGTTTCCAAGCTCCTTATTGGGGTGTGTGGACGTCCGTGTTCATAGGGTGTATCCTTTCGTGCGCCTATATAGGCTCAGCCATTGCCGTGCGTGCATGTTATATTGCCTCACTTGACAATCATATTGATCGCCTGACAGTTCAATGCCATGTTGTCATCTGCGGCGATATCTGTGATGCTCAGTTACTTACAACCCATCATCATCCGAGTATTTTGGCCGGACTCGTCAGTGGAAAATCATTGGTTTCGGAGGTGCTGTAGACTAACAACTATGCTAGACTCCCTGAGCATGGTCCTTTTAATCTAGGTAAATGGTCGTGGCCTATCAATCTCGTGAGCTTTCTAGTCAGTCCGATCAGTTTATGTTGGCGCGTTTCTTCTCCTAACTCTGTGGCAGTTCAGTGCATTTATTTGTATACTGTTCGTGTTGCCCACGTCGTATCCCGTCAACGAGTACAACATGAACTATGCTATTCTGGCTGTCGGTGGGGTCGTTCTCATTGTTGCTATCAACTGGGTTACTTGGGGTCGCCATAATTTTGTTGGACCAGTGCAGACGTTTACCTGAGAGAAACTAGGTAGTTAGCAAGTAGCTTCCGCGTACTTATTTATCACGATGAATAACGACAAAGGCAGTTGACAGTCGTCTTACTTTACTAGTTGTTACCGATCGCGTTGTCGGTCACGTGATTTGAAAATCAAAGCAAACGAAGTGTTTCTGGTTCAGCACCTTATGGGGGTCAGACCAGATGGACGATAACTACAAGACCTCGAAGGAGGCATTTGTCTCCGGAATGACAGGCTCATCTATCTTCCACGTCAACGTTATCTCAGCAGTCGCGTTGGTGAGTTCGTTGACGCGTGTCGGAGGTTTCGTTGCTCATCGTCGCAAGGCATCCATAGCTTTGCATTCCACTCTGCGAAGGCGCCTGACCGTGTTCCGTGTCATGCCATTTGTTTTTGAATGGCTGGTGTTAGTCCTACCACTGTCGCTTGCGCTGACAGTCTATGCTGGCGCCCCCGGCGCCCTCTCTTTCCTCCTTTTGGCTCCAACTTGCGTTTTACTTCTTCTTCCTCCAATCGACACCGGAACACCTTTGCTTTCAAGGACGAATAACACGCAGCAAAATGAAATTGCTCAAGAACGCAGCACCGTCGATGAGCCCGCGCGACCTGCGCTGAGACCCCTTCCAGCACTCACAACATACCGCGCCAATATGATGCTGATAACGGCGTTTTGCATTCTCGCTGTCGACTTTGCTGTTTTCCCACGTTCCCTTGCGAAGTGCGAAACGTATGGCGTATCGCTTGTACGTTCTATCCTCCATACCCGTTTTAGGAGGTTTCCCGACTAATTGAACTAGATGGATTGTGGAGTTGGCTCGTTTGTTTTCTCTCAAGGCATCGTTTCTGCGATACCCCTCGTCAAGGATCCATCCCAGTTGCATGCGGATGCGAAACCGAAGATATACCGGATCATCAAAAAGATCTTACCAATCGTCGTGTTGGGCATCGTTCGCGTGTTACTTGTAAAGGGAACGGAATACCCTGTATGGTGACTTGTCAGCATCGCAGAGTTCGATAACTAATCCCGCCCAGGAGCATGTAACCGAATACGGAGTGCATTGGAACTTTTTCTTGACGCTTGCCATTTTGCCGGTCGCAGAAGTGGCCCTCCATCCGATCATCAAATATTTGCCTATATCATTGTTGGGCCTTTGGATTGCCGTCTGTGAGTGGTATGATTTACTTCCTGGAGTGTTTCCTTTCGACCAGTAATTTCGCAGTACATCAATTTGCTCTGTCATTTATGGGGTTGGAAACATTCCTCCTCAATGCCCCTCGGAGTAATATTATTTATGCCAACAAGGAGGGACTGATTTCTCTCTTGGGTAAGTGAGCCATCAACTCTACCCTAGTGTAATGGTTCACGTTCTTAGGCTATCTCTCACTTCATTTGATGGGCCTTTCTCTTGGCACCATCATCCTTCCACCATCACCATCGTTCTTCCGTAAACAACAGTATATTCTATTCGAGGATGGTAATCCCCAGTGTCTCACGAAGTTAGACCCTTCTGCGCCCAGACAAAACGCGAAGACCACCATCGAACTCTTTTCGTACGCCGTAGTGTGGTGGACCTTGCTGGCCATTGTACGACATGGTCTTCAAGTATCACGAAGGATGGTCAGTCTTCACGCTTCAGGATGCATCATGCAAGATGGCTAACGCCGTCCGAACGTTTTTTTATTCTTCTCGGGACAGGCAAACTTGCCATATATACTCTGGATCGTCGCTTTCAACACTTCGTTCATTCTCGCATTTTATTTGCTAGATATGATCTTTTTCCCCACCCGCGTTTCGAAAGTAAAAGATCCATCGGATCCATCGGGTAAAAGAATCCTCCAAGAGGACCCCACGACCTCAACACCAAAGTCGGCTCCGGCTTTATTTGAAGCCATAAACAAGAATGGCCTGATGATCTTTCTCGTCGTGAGTCCTCATCCTGGCCAAACCTCTTGATTTGTCTCATGCCATGGTTATTCAGGCGAATGTTGCGACAGGCCTCATCAACTTGTCGATCCAGACAATGTACACACCAAACGCAAAAGCGATGCTCATATTGATTGGGTATTCATTTGGGACATGTTTGTTTGCTTGGATATTCCGCAATACGCGGATCTGGGTATTGTAAATCAACTATTGGCGCTAACCCGACCCTTATACCGAGTGAGGTTCTTTGTTGACGACCTGGGTAAAGATCGTCGGAGCCGCTTCAACTTCGGGTTTGAACGCCGCGTAAAGACGTATCGTTTCGGCAATGGAATATGAGGGCGAGCCCCGATGCTACCACTTCATGACCCAGCAGCACACACCCTCCTGTTTTGAATTGGGCCGTTGGCGTAAATCACGACGAGTGATGGAGAGGACGTACGCAAAGGAAAAGTTGTCCACATTCAAGTTTGCAACCGCGGCGATAGGCTTACCGTGGAGTGTGATGTTCGTGAGCGGTGCATTGTGGAGAGCGTACTCACCTCCGATCAGCTACCAGGCCTGGTCGGGTCCTTTCACGTCAGTGCCTTCCTTTCTCCCCTCCCCTTTTCCTCCCAATGATGGAACGAAGTGAGAGTAACCGGTAATCAAAGGGAAATGGTGAGCAAAAAGGTAGGATCACAAGTAAACAGAATGATACGTGCAGAACTCGGATAATCACCCACTGTCTATTTTGGTGGAGACATCCATAAGATATGGATATTGCATCATAACCCACAGAAGAGCCATTGAACTCCCGGGTACACCACCAGGGTTCAGAGAGCATCGATACTTCGAGGAAGGAAGTAGCGGTCGAATGGCACGCACCACTAGGAAAGATAGAGTTGACAAGCACCAAGGCGCATAACAAAGGTGCACAGTCGCAGGCTGCGTGCCATAAAGCTTCCACGAGCCCTTCCAACGAATCTCTACAACGTTTCACTGCACCTACCGAAAAGACCCACCTTCACTAGTTAAACAGTTAGCCACCGCAGTGACGATTCAGCGGCCTGAACGCCAACCGTGCGTCGAGTATGCGCCGCCGCGATTGTCAAGAACAACTCAAGCGTCAGGTGAACATCCTCGGCGGCCGGGCAACGCAAGAAATATTAAGCACCACCACTGGAAATATGATTGAATCGCCTTATATTTCAGGCAATGTACACACCAATCGCAAAAGCGTGCTCATATTGATCGGGTACTCGTTCCGTATATGTATGCTTGCTTGGATATTCGTATCGAGACAACGTAAATTCATCATCGACACTAACTCTCGGCCCTTATACTGAGTGGAGAGGTTCCTTGTGGACGACCTGGTTAAAGATCGCCAGAGCTGCAGCAGGTTGGAACGCAGCCTGGACATCCGTTGTTCAGGCAATGCAATGTGAGGGTTAGCCTCGACGTACCACTTCATGACCAGCACCAAACACCCTCCTGTTTCGAATGCGAGCGTCGGCATAAATTACGACAAGGGATGGATGGAGGGGGACGTACGCAAAGGAAAAGTTGTCTACATTCGCGACGGAGGCGATGGGCGTACCGTTGAGGGTAATGTTGCTGAGCGGCGTGTTGTGTAGTGTCTGGTTGCCATACCAGTCCATGCCAAGCACAGTGTTGTAGCCCTGCAAGACATTCAGTAAAGCACAGGAGAGCTCGCCGTGTAGGACCCTACACCAATCCAATTGCAGCTATGAAATAAAAAATCATTACAAAAATGCCCAAGTGAGATAAGATGCATACACGCACACGATATCAGCATCGCCAGCCTGTAGAATTGAGCTTCAGTAGGATGAAATGACTGTTTTCGAATTCGCATACCCAAATCAGAATCTTCAGTTTAGAATCCCCCAACTTGGAGAGCTCAGGAAGCAACGTTCGTCCGCCCTATAGACCGCACATAAGTTCGAATGTAATGTGAAGCATCGACAACCAGACGACATACATCTCCAGTCTTTGTAAACAGGTTTTCTGCAGCATCAGGACATTCTTGATAGGTGCTTTCAGCACCAATGGCGCTCACGACCTGAGGAAGGCTAAGGTAATTCACATAGTATTCCGGGGGGAACAGCGCCGACGAGTTCTGGCGGAGATCATAGGGATCCAGGTTCCCAATTACAGGACCGCCAACGTTGTTGTCCTGTTGAATTGAAGTGAGGCATTTGAAACACACGAACGTCCTACGTACGCAGTAATCGCTCGCCTGCTGACAGATCTCGCTGGATTTAGTGGAGTTGCCGGCGGCGTAGCAATCTCGCTCTTGTGCAAGGCATCCGCTAGGGGAGTAAAGGGCCGAGGAGATGCTCTGCAACACCTCGTTCAATTGGAGTTGACCGTATCCCGGGGCGTTGGATGCAAAGGTGTAATAGGCGACATTCTGGATCACGGGATCGTACCAACCACTGCAGCAGAGGTATGAATCACTGGGTATGTTGGATCTCTCAGCATAGCTTACTTGTTAATCATCAGGGCACCGACAGCAATAGGTTCGCCTTTGATTGCACCACTGGAAATCAACGCATTCTGTTCCTCGAAATATGTCACGAAGCTGGGTCCATAATGGCCGCCATAACTCTCTGTTGCAAGGATAAACCTAATCGTATCCCCTGAATATGATATCGCTACAAGGGAGACATTTGGGGCACTCACTCGCGACTTGCGTACTTTGAGAAGAGTTTGCTCTCGAAAAGTATCTGGAACGCTTTCCACACAAAAGTTGCGGCAGATTCTGAGCTGTCGACAGTGTCCGTTCCATAAGAGAATCCAACGCCGATTGGTTGGTCGATGTAGATCACTGGGGCGCGAGGATGAGTCGTTTCTCGAGACGCAAATTGCGAGACACGTACTGTTGCTCAAGTTGTTCCAGCTGCCTCGGCTATTCAGACACCATCCATTTGCGATCGGATGGACTCTTACCTGTACGGGTTGAGGGATGTCGAGTTATCGGCGTTCACCAAGCATGGCCCGTTTTCTGTGAATGAAGAATATATAACCCGTTACATCCATACCATGCGTCAACCAACCTTGGAAGAGACCAATCATAGAGGAACATCCTGGACCACCATTGAGCCTTTCGTATGATAAAATCAGATTCCATCTCTGTGTTGGGACATCCTGTGACATCCTTACCAGACCGTGAATGGCGCAGTCTCGGGCGAGTTGCGAGCCTCGAAGAACCAGAACCACTGTCACATCAAAGCGTCAGCACAAACATCACGTTACCATATCACGCTACTAACCATCGACATATCCTTCCCAATGTTTATATATCCAGAATACTGGGTGACACCGGGGGTGGTTTCACAGATGCCAGAATTGGCGACATAGCGAAGATTGGTGTCGTTTTGAATCCGGGACTGAAACGTCAACTGTCTTGCCTTGAATGAGTCATGAAGCGGTGAGGCGTAGACCGAGGCTGCCCCCACGGCGAGAGCGGCAACTTAGGAAATAAAAGAGGCGAAATACATCTCTGCTAGCAACCCGCAGACTCGGAATGCGCACTGCGTGATGGAAAGCAGGGCTCATGGAGGAAACAACGGCAGCTGTCTTATAGTAGGTCCCATTTAGAATTGGGCTGATCAGATCAGTTGGAGCGGCCGGCGGCTAAACGTCACCGTATGGGATGTTGTTGGGGACCGCTTAGTTCAACCATGCGGTCGACGAGGTTCTCTGGTATGCATTCGTTTCTGGTCAGCACACAGCCATGTATGGGTCCGACCCAATGATCCCATTGTCAGCCCATAGATATAGATCGACGTTCAACAACGAATCTGGAAGACCAAACTTGAACTCACACATGCCTCGCATCAGAACCTTTCTGCCCTGTGCACCAACAAGCAGACGTGTATCCGCCTGCGGTCGCCGGTACGTCACCATGGCACGCCAAGGAAGCACCGCGAGTGTATGATCCATTGGCATGATAACCAAGCTTGGACCCGGGGTTATTTCAGATTTTGAATCGCGTATGTATTACACGGGACGTCTCTGATCATCAAGTGGATCACACGTCGAAATTCCACGACCACGTGGCATCGATCTCGGTTCCAGTCGTGGCCAGAGGCCCGGGGTGCAAAAATGATTGCAGAAAAATATGTATAGCTGCACCTGTCAGCTACAGAGCTAGCGAACACATGATGCAATTTGGACAGTTTTCCCGGCAACATCACCAGGGATGCAAGCGTGGGAGCTTCGGACTTACTCCCCGATGCGGCAAAGTTCGATCAAATGTCATTATGTAATTCATTCCTATCCTTCGAGTCACCAGCACACCGGTGGATCCGAATAGCTTTAAGACCCACCTTTACTAGTCAAACAGTCAGCCAATGTGACGAAACAGCGGCACGGCCGCCAATCGTGTGTCAAGCACGCATTGTCCACAATAGCTCAAGCAACAACGTGAACATCCTCGGCAACCCAATAGACAACACCACGACTGGAAACGTGCCAATTGAACCGATAAAGGTTTCGGACATATTGATTCGGAGTATTGATTCGGTACATATACTTATGCATGTTTGCTTGGATATCTAGACAATGTAAATTTACCATTGACGCCAGCTCGGCCATCATACCGAATGGAGAGGCTCTTTGTTGACGACCTGGGTGAAGATCGCCAGAGCTGCCGCGGGTTGGAACGCAGCCTGAAGACGTATTGTTCAGGCAATGTAACATGAGAGTGAGCCCCAACCCACCACTTCATGACCAGCACCAAACACCTTCCTGTTTCAAATGAGAGCGTTGGCGTATATCTCGGCGAGTGATAGAAGGAAACGTACGCAAAGGAGAAGTTGTCCACATTTGCGACGGAGGCAATAGGCGTGCCGTCGAGTGTAATGTTGGTGAGTGGAGTATTATGTAGCGTTTCGTTTCCATACCAATCCATGGCGAGCACGGCGTTGTATCCCTATGGGCATTTAGTGGATCGTCGAAGAGCTCAACTTGAAAGACCGTACACCAATCCAGTTGCAGCTGCAGAGTGACAAATCATCATAAATATGCCCAAGTGAGTTTAGATGCATACCCACATGATATCAGTATCGCCAGCCTAGCGTGAAAACATGTTTGAGAATCGTAATGACGAGAGGACTAGGTTGTATACCCAAATTAGAATCTTCAATTTAGAATTCGCCAGCTCGGAGAGTTGAGGAAGCCACGTTCGTGCGTCCTGTAATGCATATATGGATTCAGAGGTAATTCAGGCGTTCACAACTAGACCACGTACGTCTCCAGTCTTCACAAACAATTCAAATGGAGCATCGGGACATTCTTGATAGACGGGCTCAGCACCAATGGCGCTCACAACCTCTGGCAGGCTCAGATAATTCACGTAGTATTCCGGGGGGAATAACGCCGACGAATTCTGGCGGAGATCATAAGGATCCAGGTTCCCAAATGCTGGCCCACTAACGTAGTTGCTCTGTTGGTTCGCTGTCAGGTATCTGCAATACACGAATGTCCTACGTACGCAGTAATTGTCTGCCATCTGACAGATAGGGTTGGATTTAGTGGAGTTACCAGCTGCGTAGCAATCTTGCACTTGTTCAACGCATCCGTCGGGGCCATATAGGGCCATGGAAATATTGTTCAAAACATTGTCGGGTTGTAGTTGACCGTATCCCGGGGCATAACGCGCGAATGCATAGTAGGCGATGTTCTGGATCAAGGGGTCATACCAACCACTGCAGCGAAGAACATTGACTCTTGAGTGACTGGGCACCCGGGATTGCTCGGATGTTGCTTACTTGTTGATCATCAAGGCACTGACAACGATAGGTTCCCCCTTGATAGCACCCCTGGCAATTAACGCGTTCTGTTCATCAATGTATGTGACGAAACTGGGCCCATAGTGACCACCATAGCTCTCTGTTCCAAAGATGAACCTGGTCATATACGCTGATTATGATATTTCTGTAGGAGACATTCGTGACACGTACTCGCGGCTCGTGTACTTTGAGAAGAGACGACTCTCAAAAAGTATCTGGAATGCTTTCCACACAAAGGGAGCAGCAGATTCTGTGCTGTTAACCGTGTCCGTTCCATAAGAGAATCCGGTGCCGATAGGCTGGTCAATGTAGATCACTGGGACACATAGATAAGTCGCGTCCAGAGACACGAAATGCGAGACACCTACCATTGCTTACGTTGTTCCAACTGCCGCGCGTGTTCAGATGTTATCCACCCGTGATCTATGATCAGATAGTTCCCTTACCTGTACGGGTTGAGGTAGGTCGAGTTTCCGTCTGCGTTCACTAAGCACGGTCCATTCTCTGCGAAGAGTGTTTGAATCATTACATCTATACCATCTAGGAGCTAACCTTGGAAGAGACCGATCATAGAGGAGCATCCTGGGCCACCATTCAACCTTTGGCGTGTAAAGATTAGGTCTCACGCTCAAGACCTGCAACACCTTACCAGAGTGTAAACGGTGCAGTCTCGGGGCAGTTGCGAGCCTCGAAGAACCAAAACCACTATCACATCAAAGCGTCAGCACGCGTCTCACCTCACGGTATTGCGCTGACCATGGACATGTTCGTCCCAACGTCAATGTATCCGGAATACTGTGTGACCCCAGGGGTCGTTTCACAGATACCAGAATTTGCGACATAGCGAAGCTTGGTTTCGTTCTGAATCTGGGAGTGGAATGTCAAGTGTCTCGCTCCCAACGAGTCATGAAGCGACGACGCGTGGACCAAGGCCGCCCCCGCAGCGAGTGCGGCGAATGAAAATAGGAAAGAGGGGAGGTACATCTCTGCTGGCAAGATGCAGCGCACGGGATGAAAAGCAGGGTTCCTCGAGGAAACTGCATCAGCAGTCTTATAGCCGCTGCTGATGAAACGACGGGCTCTGGTGGGCCACCGAGGAAGCCACTATCCGGGACCGTTGCCGGACACCATATGGTCGTCGTCATGTGATCTCTGCGGGGATCGCTCTGCGCGAGACCCACGCTAGAAATAGCGTCCAATGGCAAGATTCACCTGATGCGGCGATGACGGAATGGAGTATGTATGTATATGACCGCTGTATGGCGTGTTGCTGCGGGAGTCTTCCAACATCCAGGCGTGACCAAGGTACGACCTGGAGTCGGAAAGAGTTACCTTTGCCTCAGCGGCCTTCCGTGCGTCCTTGCAATGACCGCTGCTACGAGTCTATGCGATGTGGACCGTGGGAGCTGGTCTGAAAGGCGCAGCGGTGTCATGATGCGAGGCATTTATAACTTCTAGTTTGGTCCGACTCCAGAGTATGTACGTCTCTCGTCCACTGGCTTCCCTTTGGCAGTACCTCAGGCTGTACTTATCGGTCGATTTGTACAATACTACACGCCAGCTACAGAGACACTAGCACAACCAAACACATTGAGCGGAACACGTCTGATGCGACGATCAGCGTAGAGAACTCCCCTCCGAGTCGCAAGATAGTAGGTCGATCCAGAGAGCTCAAGACGAGCGCATCCTTACGTGAGGGAGAGCGTGAATATTAAGAATTGCCTGCCTTCCGGTGATTGGTGGTGGCATTCAATCGACGCACACGTCAGTGAATGCATTGATGAGTGATGACGCATAAAGCGACAAGGCTTGGTTGACTTGTTGATGCAGGTCAGCTACGCACCAATCGCCAAAAGCCATGCATATATTGATCGGGTATTTGTTTCGTTCATGTTTGTTCGGATATTCTGCAATTGGTATACGGCGAGTTCTCTATCAACACTAATCCAGCCCTTACACCGAGTGAAGAGGCTCTTTCTTAATGACCTGGGTGAAGATCTCCAGAGATGCAGCGGGTTGGAACGCAGGCTAAAGAGACATCGTTCAGTGAAGGCAATACTTGGATCGTGAGGTCGGCGTACCACTTCGTGACCAGCAGCAAAGACCCTCCTATTTGGAATTTGTAGTGTCATTTTGCATAAATCATGCCAAGTGAAGGAGGGGACGTACGCAAAAGAGAAGTTGTCCACATTTGCGACGGCGGCGATAGGCGTGCCGTTAAGTGTAATGTTGGTCAGCGGTGTATTGTGGAGTGTTTCATTGCCATACCAGTCCATGGCAAGGACGGAGGCGTAACCCTGCGAGGTACTCAGTGTATGGTACGTAGTAAAAGCTTGAAGACGTACACCAAGCCAGTTACAGCTAGGCAGATGACCAAGCGTCAGAGGAATGCTCAAAGCATGTAGATGTATACGCACTTGATATCAGCATCACCAGCCTAGCGTGAAAATCAATTTCAGTGAGATAAGCGCACAATCATTGGTTTACATACCCAGATTAGAATCTTCAATCCAGAATTCGCCAACTCGGAGAGCTGAGGGAGCCAAGTTCGTGCGTCCTATGCAGCATACATGAATTGGCATGCGCTATCATGCATCGAGAAATAGACGACATACATCTCCCGTCTTCACAAATAGTTGGGACGGAGCATTGGCACACTCTTGATAGGTAGTTTCAGCACCGATTTTGTTCATAACTTCGGGATTTCCCAAGTAATGCACGTAGTACTTCGGGGGGAACAACGCTGGCGAGTTCTGGCGGAGATCATCGATGTCTCGGTTTCCAACAGCAGGCTTCGAGATATGATTGTACTGTTGGGTTGACGTGAGGCACCTGCCAATACATGAATGTCCTACGTACACAGTAATCATCTGCCTGTCGACAGATCTCGTTAGATTCAGTGGAGTTGCCGGCGTCGTAGCAATTTTGCTCTTGTGCGACGCATCCGTTGGGGCCGTAGAGGGCGTTAGAAATATTCTTCAGCACATCGTCGGGTTGTAATTGACCGTATCCCGGGGCATAAGTCGCGAAGTTATAATAGGCGATGTTCTGGATCAACGGATCGTACCAACCACTACAGAAAAGAGCGTTGAGTGACTCAACACGTGAGACCGCTCGGGTATAACTTACTTGTTGATCATCAGGGCACTGACGACGACAGGTTCTCCCTGGATTGTACCACTAGCAATTAAAGCATTCTGTTCATCAAAGTATGTCACAAAACTGGGTCCGTAGTGACCACCATAACTCTCTGATGCAAAGATGAACCTAAACATATGCTCTGAGTATTATATTACCAAAGGAAGGAGGGCACGTACTCGCGACTTGCATATTTTGCGAAGAGTTGGCTCTCAAACAGTATCTGGAACGCTTTCCACACAAAAGGTGCAGCAGACTGAGTGCTATTGACAGTGTCCGTCCCGTAAGAGAATCCAGTGCCGATTGGCTGGTCAATGTAGATGACTGAGAGCGCAATAATGAGACACGTCTCGAGACACGAATTGTGTGACACCTACTGTTGCTCACGTTGTTCCAACTGTCCCACCTATTCAGTCGCCGCCACCACCTATGATCGATTTGTATCCTTACCTGTAGGGGTTGAGATTCGTCGAGTTTCCATCTGCGTTCACCAAGCATGGTCCATGCTCTGGAAAGGAATAATAAACGATTCGAGTTGCATCCGCACCATATACCAGCTAACCTTGAAAGAGACCAATCATAGAGGAACATCCTGGGCCACCATTCAGCCTTTCGCGTGATGACATCAAATTCTACGCCTGTGTTAATGCATACTGTGACACGCTTACCAGAGGGTGAACGGTGCAGTCTCGGGTGAATTGCGAGCCTCGAAAAACCAGAACCACTGTCACAGCAGAGCGTCAGCACCAATCTCGCTCTGTTATATGTATATTGTGCTGACCATTGACATATTCTTCCCGACGTCAATGTATCCAGAATACTGGGCGACACCCGGCGTCGTTTCGCATATTCCAGAATTTGCGACGTAGCGAAGATGCGTGTCGTTTCGAACCTGGGAACGAAATACTGACTGTCTCAAGTCTTGAAGCGACGACGCGTAAACAGAGAACGCCCCCACGATGCCAAGCGCGGCAACTGAAGGAACGAAAGACTGGAAGCGCATCTCTGCTAGAAAAACGCGATGTGGAGTATGAAGAGGACGCCCTGAAGAAATGGCAATCCGCGTGTTATAACCGCTACTCCCTCTACCGAATAAGGCCGGCTCCGGTTGCTGGGACAGAAAAAGGCGAGTATCTGAAAGTACTTGGTAGCACACCCCGTTCGGATAGCAAATCGTGGTCGTGGAAACTGTGAATTCGTCGCGTGAGCGATAAATTTGGGTGTGAGCAGCTGATCAAGAGACCCACACAAAAATAGTCACCTTTCGCGTAGCTGCGGGCGCCTTGTCTGCGCCGACCAATTCGCCAACAATGAGGATATCACCTTAGGAGTTGTGCGTCTACGTGTGGATATGCAGCAGACTTCCACTACATATCATCGAAACTCCGAGTCGTTGCCAACTTGAATGCCACGCCATGGCCCATGGGGACCAATGAACTTCTCGCTCGCTAAGTTCGTGTATAGCGCCCTGAGCCTGAATCCAAGTACTGCCACCACAACTACTGAGTCTCGCTACTAATCAACGACTAGATCATCATAAACAAGTGAATCAAGACCTGTCATATGTGTAGATTAAGCTGTCGTGTGCAACTGGGTATTACATGCAAAATAAATAAGAAGGTGCCAATGAAGACGACTAAACCAGAAGTACTTGGCATCGGGAAGGAGGCCTTGACGACGAGCTTACGATCATGATAGATCAAGGAAGGGATATATCTTCGTCTTGCCATTCTTCAGAGAGTCCAATCAAAGGTACATACATAAACTCCTCGGTGTTCATATCGTAATCGAATCTTGTGGTATTTCTGCGGTCTTCGCTGGGTAGTATCTCGGCTCCCTTGGCGGCGACTTCTCCGTTGACTCCCACCTCCCCGGTCTTCATGCCGAGTGGAGAGGCTCTTTCTTGATAACCTGGGTGAAGATCTCTAAAGCCGCTGCGGGTTGGAATGTAGGCTAGAGGCATCGTTCAATGGATACAGTGCTTAGATTGGGGAGCAGCGCACCACTTCGTGACCAGCAGCGAAGACCCTCCTGTTTTGAGTTGGAACGTCAGTGTTAAATTGTAAAGAATGAAAGAAGGGACCTACGCAAAGGTGAAGTTCCCCACATTTGCGACAGCGGCGATAGGCGTGCCGTCGAGTGTGATGTTGGTCAGCGGTGTATTGTGGAGTGTTTCGTTGCCATACCAGTCCATGGCAAGGACGGAGGCGTAACCCTGCAAGGTACTCAGTGGATGGTACGCAGTAAAAGCTTGAAAACTTACACCAAGCCAGTTGCAGCTGGGCAAGATGACCAAGCGTCAGAGGAATGTCCAAAGCATGTAGATGTATACGCACTTGATATCAGCATCACCAGCCTAGCGCGGAAACCAGTTCCAGCAAGATAAACGAATTAGAATTAGTTTACATACCCAAATTAAAATCTTCAATCCAGAATTCGCCAACTCGGAAAGTTGAGGAAGCCAAGTTCGTGCGTCCTTATACAGCATACATGAATTAGGGTCCTTTGTCAGGCGTCGAGTGCGAGACGACATACATCACCGGTCTTCGCAAACAATTCATATGGAGCATCCGGACATTCTTGATAAGTGGTCCCAGCACCAATCGCGCTCACAACCTCTGGAAGGCTCAGGTAGTTCACGTAGTATTCTGGCGGGAACGACGCAGGCGAGTTCTGGCGGAGATCATCGGTGTCTCGGTTTCCAACTGCAGGGGTGTACACATTTTGAATCTGTTGAGTTGACGTGAGGCGTCTTATCAACACGCGAATATTCTACGCACACAGTAATCATCTGCATTTTGACAGATCTCGTTGGATTCGGCGGAGTTCCCGGCGGCGTAGCAAATTTTCTCTTGTGCGACACATCCGTCGGGGCCGTAGAGGGCATTAGAAATATTCTCCAAAACATCATCGGGTTGGAGTTGACCGTATCCCGGGGCGTAGGTCGCGAAGTTATAATAGGCGATGTAATGTATCATGGGATCGTACCAACCACTGCAGCAAGGAGCGTTGAGTGATTGGGCACGCAGGATCGCTCGAGTATAGCTTACTTGTTGATCATCAGGGCACTGACGACGATAGGTTCGCCCTGGATTGCACCGCTCGCAATCAACGCGTTCTGTTCATCAAAGTATGTCACGAAACTGGGTGCATAGTGACCACCATAGCTCTCCGTTGCGAAGATGAACCTAAATGTTTGCTCTGAATATCATATTGCTGCACGAGGGAGGGCACATACTCGCGACTCGCATACTCTGAGAAGAGGTGGCTCTCGAACAGTATCTGGAACGCTTTCCACACAAAAGGTGCAGCAGATTCTGTACTATTGACGGTGTCCGTTCCATAAGAGAATCCGGCACCGATTGGCTGGTCAATGTAGATCACTGGAGCACGGTGATGAGTCGTATTCCGAGACATAGATTGTGTGACACCTACTGTTGCTCACGTTGTTCCAACTAGCTCGGCTATTTAAACGTCTTCCATTTGCGATCGGATGGACTCTTACCTATACGGGTTGATGTACGTCGAGTTATCTGCATTCACCAAGCATGGTCCATGCTCTGCAAAGAAAGAATTTATGACGCATTACATGCCTACCATGCAGCAGCTCACCCT
This sequence comes from Tylopilus felleus, assembly GCA_038091295.1. NCBI lineage: Eukaryota > Fungi > Basidiomycota > Agaricomycetes > Boletales > Boletaceae > Tylopilus > Tylopilus felleus. The sequence goes on along the minus strand of JBBPOE010000025.1, from coordinate 5,820 downwards.
GGAAGAGACCAATCATTGAGGAGCATCCTGGACCCCCATTCAACCTTTGGTGTTATAAGATCACTTCTACCTAGCGTTAACACCTATGACACGCTTACCAGAGTGTGAACGGCGCAGTCTTGGGCGAGCTGCGAGCCTCGAAGAACCAAAACCACTATCACATCGAAGTGTCAGCACCAATCTTGCCTCACCATACCGTGCTGACCATCGACATATTCCTCCCCACGTCAATGTATCCAGAATACTGGGCGACACCGGGCGTCGTCTCGCATATCCCGGAATTTGAGACATAGCGAAGTTGGGTGTTGTTTTGAACCTGGGAATGAAATACCGACTGTCTCGTTCTTGACTTACTCGATTCTTGAAGTGACGACGCGTGAACCAAGAGTTGCCCCACGATGCCAAGCGGGGCAACCAAAGGAACGAAAGACCGGAGGCGCATCGCTGCCAGAAAAATGGGATGTATGGTATGGAATGCAGGAGACCTCGAGGAAATGGTAGCGTGGGTCTGATAGCTGCTACACCCTGTACCAAATGAGGCCAGTTCCGGTGGCTGGCACGGGGGAAAGTGACCATCCGAAACTGCTTGGTACACCCGTTCGGATATATACCATGTGGTGGTCGTGGAAACTGCGAATCATATCGGGGATTCGCAGCAGCACAGGAGGCTTGCATATAGCGCCCACCGAGAGCTACATGTTTCAAGAGCCAACTGCGTAGACGCCATTGCAATAGCAGGCTGCCAACGCTGCCAAGTTGTTGCATCGAGAATCCTTGACTGAGCGCCCCGCGGTGCGAAGCGTCAGAGCCTCCGGCACCTGAGGCGGCGGCAGAGTGACTATGCCGTTCTGACTTCCCTCAAGCGGGATTAGAGTGTAACGATCGCACCGCAGATCGATAACGGCGCGACTTCGAAAGTACTCACCTGTCCAACCAAATATCTCAACCCCGTCCTCGTCCTCGTCCTCGTCCTCGTTCTAGTTTCGCCAGCTCGACGCTGTCGTCCTTTGACACCCATTTCTTTTCGTTTTTACGGACTGTAGCAAATCCAGGTGAATAATACCCTTAGAGTGCTTCACTCCCGCCAAGTTGGTATACTGTTGTTCGTGTAGGCCTTGTTTTAGGTTTATGGGTTGTTTCAACATGGTTTCGGTTCTGAGCTAGGAGGTCGCATTACGTGTCAATGAAGTCTTGTAAGTACCTTATCAAGTTGGAACTGCTATGGTCACGCGTCACGTCACGACGCATGGTCATGCGAGCTCAGCTCCACCAGCACGCTCAAGTTCTTGCCAAGTACACACCGAAACCAAAGTTTCAACTTTCAACATGTTCAAGTCTAGTAACTGTGGGATCCTGGCCCCATGACTGCAGAGATGAAGCCAAGACTCTAAGTACCACATTTACTAAGTCTCGCTGTTAATCGACGACCAGATCAAAACAAAGTCCCGTTAACTTATACATGTAAACCAAGCGGTCGTGTGCACCCATCCGACCAGGTATCACATGTAGAATCTAAATTTGATAAATAGGAATATGCCAATGAAGACGACCAAACCAGAAAGAATGAGTTCGCCAAAGTCTCCCAAAAAGGTATTGACATGAAAGTGACCGCGCAGAGGGGGCTGCACGGAAACGTTGATCTTCCGCGTCTTTCTAGGTGAAGTATCGCTTTGAACCACGAAGAGCGTTTGTCGAGATTCGTCGTATGCGTACTTGTCATCGGGAAGGAGACCTTCGACGACGAGCTTACGGCCGTGATAGATCAGGGAAGGGATATATATCTCCGTCTCGCGCGACGGGCATTCTTCAGACGAAGTCCATTTAAAGGTAAACTCCCCGGTATTCATCTCGTAATCGAATTTTAAGGGTATTCCCGCGGTCTTTGCTGGGTATGGGCGCACAATAGACGGCAGTATACGGCTTCCATTGTCGAGTGTGAAAGAGGATTGTTCAAAGTCTAAAAGTGAGGGTGGAAGAGCACGATGACGATCAAACCACGAAAAGTTTTCGCCGTTCCAATCGTCGCCGTGGGTGTCTGTGTTATCAGGGTTATAGTTCCACAACCTGATCGGTGTAAGAACGCAAAACGATTTCAGTGGAGATCCTGGTACGCACGAGAAGCTGACTAGGGACTGCTCAAGCGCAGTCATCATAGCATCCATCATCCGGCATTGCCATGTCCAGTTTTCCGTCTTAAATGCCGCCTTGTTGCTAGTAACAATGAGCTCAATTGGCCGGCACAATCAAGGAGCACGTACTTCATGTCCATGGGTATTCCACACTCGCCAATGAGAATGGGCACATCACCCAGTGATTTGTGTGCTTTGTCGATGATATTTTTTATCTGTAGGGAGTAATTGTCCCGGGCACCCCTCTGGCCCCAATAAAACGCCTTCAAGGGAAACATTCCCTGCATGATGTGTGAAAATTCTGCTCGCATTTTGGAGAACATGGAAATCTCACCCGTGACAATCCTTGCACATTAACAGTGAAGTCCCCAAATGCCTTCGAGAAGAGTACATTTAGGTCGTACCTGAGCCAGGTGAGCAAAAGTCCATCAGTCCGTTATGAAGCTCACTCACCAATGCGGCGCAAAAACCATATTCGGAACTTGGTTTTCTTTCGTCCATGTCGGTGGACAGAACTGTACAGGAGTCAAAAATCTTCAAAACACTTACAAGATGAAACCACAGTACCTCGTTAGGAATCGGCTCTACAAAGAGCATCTTCTCCTTTGGGACGACGCTGTGTACGCGCTCTGCCCATCGCTTCAAGAATGGATAGTAAAAGTCCGTGTACCAATCAACCTGAGAACGATCGTAAGAGATTCTATACGAACTAGACGCCCGAAAGAATATCGTACCTTGCGACCGCTAACGGGATGTTTTGCAAAGTAGTTCTCGCGCAATACGACACCTTCACTCTTAGCCCTGTCCCACCCCCACACGCCGTGCATTTCCCAAACACATTTACCTTGCGTGGGACCATCAAGTCTCCACGCCGGACGTTTGTCAGAGTTGAGCACGTTATGGGAAGTGACGCGAGTGGGCATAGGAAATGACCGGGTCCAGTGAGCGACCAGGGTGGGGTATCCAGAACCCAGCATAAAGGATTGAAATGCGGAAGCTGAAGCATCACGTTAGTCTCCTACTCAGGGTTCAGACAAGGCCACTCACGAACGTGAGACAGATGTAAGTCTGTATTGTAATGAAACTGATGGAGAGAAGGGAGATCTATGTATCCTCTATGCGGTTCGTTCATGATCTGTCAAGTAGTGAATATCCCAGTCGGTTTCCCAAAGGTCGTGCAGTTACCTCGAACCCGAGTACTCCTTCCAAGTCACCGAGCGTTTTGGCGACGACAGCGAACATATCAAGGAAAGCATCCTGGAGGTACTGCTGAACAGATTTAACGTCTCCGTTCGGTGCTGTGACCTTGAGCTTAGGAGCAAACGTATCACCTGCCCAGAAACATGTCCTAGAGAGTGTGAACTTGAGCAAGGACTCTTGGTGCAAGGATATGACTTACGCCATCGTAGCAGCAGCTAGTTTTTGGTAGCCACATGGCCATATACCGCGCTCTGCTTCAACATGGCCGCCTCCTTTAACACCCAATAGCCATGCAGCTCCAGACTCCTCCAAGGTATGTAAATCGAATCCGATGTTCTCAAGAGTCCATGCGGGCGCACCAGAGCCCCCAGAATATCTTGACCAGACATCCTGATGAACGTCGACGAATGCAGACAGGCCGTATTCCGGGAGTAAGGACAGCAAATTCTTGACATACGTCAGATATTCCATGTCGTATATACCCCTGTTAACGTTCAGTCAGATACTAAACGCTATTCTAAACGGCGACGTACGGGCCAGCGTGTTCAACGGCTTCCCATGTGACGAGAAAGCGAACTAAAGACTTATACATTATATGCACATTTTAAAGCAAAATTCGACCCACTGAACGACAAGCCCCATCTCCTCAAACGAGCAAAGTGCTGAGGCGCCTCTTCGAGGGGGAATGGTCGACCGACGAAAGTGACAGAGTGGTGGTTGGCAGGAAACGTGCAGTGGTCGTGATCAACTGGGCTAATCCATCAGGAAACCTTGAGCACAGTGAGCGCATAACGAATGGGAATACCACATACATTTTGCAATTACCAGACACGTTGACACCTCGAAGACTACAGACGCGTCCATGGGCATCAACAAAGTGACGGCCACGCCGCTCAATTTTTCCACCGGTACCTGCCGGTGACCAGTCATGAGCATACGTAGACCTTGATCCTGGTATGTAAGTTGGTGCATGGGAGGGATGAACCTATGTTCTCGTCAGCGCGAAGAACCTCGTGCATACACAGGTAATGAGGTCTCACCCATTCTATAGCAGGCGTCTGTATAGGCCTTACATCTCCTTGACGCGTATCTTCAAGCAAAACGAACGAGGTTTCTGAGTCTGAGCAAAACATTGGTGCAGTGCTAGTGCTGGAAAAGGTGTTGTTCGGTAATGCCAGCCGACAAATTCCGAAAAGAGCAATAATTGTTTGGCAAAGGCTTTAGATCCAAACAACCACTCGGGCCGGTTGATGTGCTTTCTGGCGGCTGCTCATCCCCAACGATGTTTCGTATCCTTGCTTTCCCTGCTATCGCTCGACGTACACTGAACCATTCATTGCTACGTGCCAGACATTTCTCATCCGATCTCAGATTTGATGACGCTCAACTGACTATTCCCGGCAAGGGTAGCTTTTCACATCAGTGGCTGCGGGATTCATGCCAATGCCCTTCATGCATCCATCCCTCCACATCGCAGAAACTACACCGATCCTCCGATGTTTCCGTTGACATCCGGCCTGCTCCGGGCGGATTGACAGCCACGGCTGGCGGTGTCCATATCCGGTGGATCGATGGACACGAATCGTTCTATGAAATTGCTTTCCTGGAACGCTACTCTTCTCCATCGGAGCTGCGAAGATTCCATATGGATACGGGACAAACACCATGGAATGTATCATCGATCGCCAAAGCCCCAGATCTCTATATTCCCTATCAGGATCTCCTCGAGCCTTCTAGGCTTCTCAGCGCCATCAATCAACTTACCGAGTACGGCTTGCTCTTCATCACCGGCGTTCCAAACGAACAAACCTCCAATGATACCTGCGAAACCCGAAAGTTGGCCAATATATTTGGCGAGCTACGGACCACCTTTTACGGTGAACTCTGGGACGTAAAGAATGTGCGCAACAGCCGTAACATTGCTTACACTAACCTCGATCTCGGCTTGCATATGGACTTGCTGTATGTTTGTCACCCAACTTGACGATCGAGCGTTCTCTCAAGTTTTCAAATAGCTATTTCCAACACCCACCACGATATCAGATCCTCCACTGCTTGCGCAACCGTGTTGTGGGTGGTACCTTGATCTTTGTAGACGCCCACCACGCAGCTTCGGTGCTGCGAAAGTCCCATCCAGCAGATTTTGACGTCCTGGCGACGACGCGCGTTTCCTTTCACTATATAAACGACGGACACCACCTGCACCACGAACATCCAACCATCGAGCTAGATGCGGACGCCTCGCAAAGCGACACGTCCACTTTTGAGCTACCCATCAAGCATGTCAACTATTCGCCACCATTCCAAGCGCCCCTCATGAGCTCAACGTCCCCTTCCTTCTACACAGCCCTCCGCAAATTCGTTGCAGTACTAGACGACGCGGCTAATCGGATGGAATATACCCTGCGCGAGGGAGATGCTGTTTTCTTTGACAACCGAAGAGTGCTTCACGCCCGCACAGCTTTCAAGGATGGGCCCATTGATGTTAAAG
>JBBPOE010000024.1:0-97295 GCA_038091295.1 Tylopilus felleus | reverse complement strand
ATCACGGCTCTTGGTCACGTACCTGGTGCTCCCGCCATCCCGTGATGCGTGTAGACTCCTTGTCTGTCCTCTTCACCCGTGCCTTTCGTCAAGTCTCTCTCAAAGTGAGTGACACTGTATTGGTGCGTATTGATCTGCGTGCCAACTGAGCCCGCTTGGCGATCCATGAGGAATATTACGCACCGATTTTCCATCGAGGGTTCTGAACTGCGTTGAGACGACCTTGAGGAAATAATGGAACATGTATTGAGCCTTGGTGGCCTAGAGATGAGTCAACTCAGCAAGAATTCCACATTGCATTGCTAGTCAACGGACTTTGGCTTCATAGCCGTCCATGGGGTTCTCTTCGATACCCATACGTTTCCTCATATCCTTCCCTATCTTGGACTTGGTCGGGTTATACTCGTCATCAGCCATAAAGTAGATTTCATGGACTGTGTGAGAGAAGTCGTGGATGTTCTTGTCGTCCTTAAGGTAGGGCACGAGGTCGTAGAAATGCCGATTATTAGTTTGGTATGATCTGCCTGGAGAGATGTTGATGTTGCCGATAACTTTGTTCACTCGAATGCGTCCAGAAACATTGCAACCCTCCGACGCCTGGTCCTTGAGTGTATCCGACCACCCTTCTTGGACGCACTGGCACATAGCGAACTGTCAACACGTCAACGCTCACTCAACAGATGTATGACTTGCCTGTTCGATATCATCGGGGTTGGTAAAACTCCAACCCTTGCTCGTGTACGCCTGTCTGACCTCCTCGCAACTGTTGCAGCATCCACTGTCCGGCACCACACCACCATAACATGAACCGCAGTATCCGGACCCGCGCTTCTCCGCCATCTTGTCTATCTCGTTTCGCAGGTCCCCGCGCTGTCCGGGGACGTCGACGCCATTTTTTGTGAGACGTTTCTTAATAATGTTGTGAGAGATGTCGCGTTGCTGCTCCCCGGAAATATCCATAACATCGAGGCTAAGCACTAAGAGCGTGCATTCGAAGCCCAAGAAAGAAACATCCGAGGACCAGAATAATATACGGTTTAGCAGTTAAGGGAAAGGGAGACGAACAGGATCACTCACAGTAACAGGGGACATGAGGGAATGTTACGTTGAGCTTCACGCTCACTTTCTGTCCACGACTTCGATCAACAACAACTGAAGTGTCGACTCCAACTGTTCTATAATCAAAGAACTCCATGGTCGTGAAAGCCAGTATAATACATGCTGAAATGAGTGTCACTGGGGACCCAGAAGAGGTTAGTCGAAGGACCCGAGGAAACAAAGTTGGACGTACAGAGAGCGCCGGTGCGCGTCTTCACTTTCACGTCTTCAGTGGTCTGACAGTCGGAACATAGTCAGGTCTGGCTGGCGACGTGTCATCAGAAGGCATAAACGACGACTTACCTTTCCAAAAGCATCGATGCCTTTTAGGCCTGCCAGAAAGCCCTTCGCCATCGCACTAACTCGTGGTCACGATAAACGGCCGTGAAAAATCAAAAGTAATGTGTTAGAAGTTCAGTTGCTGTTTCGTCCACTTCTACCATCACGTGACAAGCTGGGCGACGTGTCGTCACCACAATGATCCGGACACAACCCATCCATTTACCGACTCTGAAACATATCAGATGGTCGGTTTCGTACTCTCCATCAGGGATGGTAGTGACTAGTAACCCGATGTGCATAGGTGCGATCAAGCTAACTGGCTTCCATCATAATCCTATCTTGTCCACGCCCTGCTTCACCTTGCCAATTAAACTGCGTACGCCGTCTCTGATGCCTTCCGCCTGAACTCCGACATTGTCTGAGCTCGTTCTGTACATCCCTGAGCCACCCGGCCCACCAAGACTGACGTTGACACCGCCAAGATTAAGATTTAGCGATGGCATATTTGAAGACGATTCGGGTGGTGGCTCATACACGGAGCTGGGAAAAGACTCTGCCGCAGCACGAATCATTTCCAGGTAGCTGATGGGGGTCAATAAATGTGATGGGAGCCGAAAGTGGCGTGAAGTACCTGGACGAATTGTGGACGCATGTGCCGCCAAGCAACACTCGCGTTCCAGACGAAGCAGAGTCTTGGTTCAATAAAGCAACCGTCCTGGCTTCTTCGTATGTTGTCCCACCTATCATGAATATTATGATATCCTGCGGCCTTGGGACGATAGTCAGTCTGAGGCCTTCAGCGTGATCATACGGCATACCGCTGCAGGCCGAGGTTCGTTCCCACACCATCATGGAAAGGATAGCTGGCCTCTTTCAGACGTCCTTTGAACAGATTTTCTAATGTCTGTGAGAGGTGGGGAGCGTGCTGGGTGTAGACATTTTCGACCCCCTACACCCCTCGTCAGTAGCTACTGGTTACGACATGACTACGACATGCCTTCAAGCCTTTCAGTGCGGACCGGCCCTTAGCTAACAGCGATTCTGTCGAAAATAAGTCATCTTGCCGCTGATCGGAACCAGCGATGTTCAAAAAGACATAAACAAGCTTGACAATAAATTAGGCAGTGCTGAACCATGAGGCCAGATGCACTCACCCTTGCTTCTTCTCGCGAAACTCCATTGGAAAGGAGGATATTGATGAGCGTAGCGATATTGTTCGATTGTGTCTTCTGATAACGTAGTGCATATAAAATAACAACCCGGAGCTTATTCCATGCAGGCACGGTATTGTTTGAGATGAGCGCTTGCACAATCTGAGCAACGTACGATTGAGGGTGTAATTGTGAACTTTCGGACGTTGTACGAACCTTGAAATCACAGCCCGAACTTGTCGCAAGGCCTTGTTCTATTTCACCAACGTCCAGCAGATGATCTCTTTCAACCAACCGACTGAGTTCCCCGACCAGAGCGACATGTTTACTAACATTTCCGCCAAGCTTCCTAAATTCGGGAAACTCCTCAACGAATCGTTTCATATCAGATATTGAGTTGATTGCCGAGGGGGATTGAGCGAGTGACCGTGATTGATAAGATTGGACGTAATTTATCAACGAAGTACCGAGATCACCAAACGTTGCCAAGTGATGCGCTTGGAAGAATGGGTCAGTCGAGGTCGTGAGAGTGATTTCCTATTGAATATGTGAGACAAGTGGAAGGATAACCTGCGGGAATGAACTTGCAGAAAGTTCAGGGCCAATATCCGGAACCATGCTGAGGTTAACTCTTCCATTCTGGATGCCGAGAAGTTCGTGGACCATAGCCTGATATGTCCATTGGGATAGCAAAGGCGTAACAGGGTCGTTTCTCCGATCAAGGATGAGTAACAGCGGTGCTACCTGCGTAAGCCTGAAATCGAACAAGGCTGACTCCGCTTGGATGCGATGCTTTACTAACATGAATACGGTAGGATGGTAATACAGAAAATGAACGCACCTGAACCTCATTGGCTAACTTTTTCGCCATACCACTCATCTTCTCATACCGGATGACAGGTTTCTTCTTCAAGCTAAGAAGAACAGCAACGATTCCTCGCACACAGTGTTCTAGAGCGGCGTTGTCCCAGCTGTTGGGTGATGACCCATACAAAGGTCTGTTGACAGTGGGCACATGGTTGAGAGAGAATAAACAAGGGAGAAGAGGCGCGTAGTCCGCGAAATATTCCTATAGAGATGTCAACTCCACTCGATGCAAATGATCACTGCACTACCTGCACTTCTCGCACCACCTCGAACTCGTCTACCTCAGCAAGGCGTTCGATTGAGGATTTGCTCAAAACATTGCTAAAATCTGGTCGATCAACGACGTTAGCTTGGATGTCGGCTTACCGAAAGGATCCACGCACTGACACAGGTAATATTCGCCATACTTGGGCTCACGCAGCTCTGCGCATACTGCTTCGATGCTGCCCTCGCTAGGTTGCAAAAAACAAACGCATTTCATGTGAGGCATTGGGTTGCGCAACCCATTATCAATTCGATCCGTGAGGTAGACTTGATGTGACAAGAGCGTCGACTGTGTAGAGGCAAGAGAGACTATCGGTGTCTGACAGCATCAGGGGAGGGAAGTCAGCGCAGATTAACGCGGACCGGACAACCTTACCGTGTGCGTGTCAAGAAGGAGAACTTTCATAGCTGACGGAGTAGACACCAACTTGGTGATGTACGTCTCCACTGCCTTGACTACGTCCATGGTGGTGGCTGCTGGTCCGGGCAAGGTCGGAAAGTCTAAGCACTAATCCTGAACGGAGAAACGCTCGTAGGTGGCGCGGGTTTCACGGCGATTGACCACGAAGCAGCGTTGCAGCGTCTACAAGTTACGTTCGAATGAAGCTGCGGTACTGGCGCTGAGTACGGGTAACCCACACCCCAAAATGGCATGGAATTCCAACGCCCAAGCCACCATCGAGCCATTGGTCAGAACAAGATTTTAGCCTCTACTCGTTCATTGTACACAGGGAAGGTTCACAGGTATTGTATTAAGGTACAAGCACAATGAAACTGAACCCACGGGCAGTTGATTAATCCTGTGACTTCAACATACCCTTGCATGGGCACTCAACGAGACTGGAAAGATCAGTTTCCAAACCGAAACGTAACGTGTCGACGAACGAGTTCTCGTGGCAGGTTCACTTTAAAATACTAATTTCTCTCCCTGCAGTATCCTGGAGAGCTGGCGGTTAACGTTCAACGTTGAACCCAAATCCGGTGATCTTGGGGACACCACGTTGCCCTCAGCCTGATCATGAGTTCTTCGCATTGTCAGGAGGCTTCCACGCACCTTCCACGGCCCTTTTGTCAAAGGCTCCACCCACATCACAAATTGAAAACAAGGGCAGTGACTAGCCCTGCGATTATCGGATGTATTCGATTGTATCAAGGATATAAGGCACCACACAGTGTTGACGGCAACACAACGGCGTGTTGCCAGAGTCCACCAGCTTCTTTCTCCGCACGCTACAGCCCTATTTGGAACTTGGTTTGGAAAACGTAAGCAGGTTGTATTGCATGTCGAGTTCCTTGGCTTGAAGCTCTCACTGCACGAGTTACTTCACTAAGTTCACTCGTGCCAATCCAGACGCTCTTTGTTTTCTTTAGATTTCTTTCTGGCACGTCGTTTCTCCACATTGTAGGCTTAAGTTGGACCACCTGTTTCAATTTGACATCATGGGCGAGTTATATGAGATGAAATACACAAACCATGATTCAACGTTTGAACGTTTAGCAGGGTTGCCTATTTAGCGAATTGCTGTATGGGGCTCAAGTCAGGCTATGCTCCTCGTGACCCCAGCTCGCGACATCAGAATGACATTCTTGATATGAAGACAAATCAATCCACCAAACATTACAAACTGTGACAGGGACAACCATTCAAGCTCAAGAATATATTCATTCGTCCAAGGACTCTTTTCGGCGGTGGCACCTCGTTCCACTAGCCGTATGGCAGGATAACATGTCCGGCCCTTGCTGGATGACGAGGCTATATAATTGCATCTCCCCTAAACACTCGGAGTGGAGACACGATTATCCGGCCCCTACCAACATGGCTTCTTCACACTCCTCTTTCTACCACGACGAACTGAGCTGCGCTCTTTCCGAGCAGTCATTTGGCTTGACCCGTTTTGAGGTCTCAAGAGAGTACTCGGAGCATGAGGCGACTGCTGTCGTGACATTACTGGAGGGGACTAACATCACGATATCCTTGACCATTCGTGGTTATCGGGTGAATTTGCAACATTTTTACGACGGGCGTGATGACTGATCTGAGCTTGCCATTTACAGGTTGATGGCGGACAGACGTATGAGTCGGTCGAGGAACTCTTGCAGTCTGTTAGTCCGACGTATATGCGGAAGAGAGAAGAGATGATCATCACCAAGCTGCAAGGTCTACAATGACCACGAACATTTCTTGCAAGGATGTAAGTGTTTGACATCGCCTCGATAATTGCGGTGGCTGATAGCGTCCTCGAAGCTCCGCGCAGTTCTAACAACTGTACATGTACGATTGCCTGTATTCTTATTGTGTAATTTCATGCGTCATGCACATCTTAATTAAAGAATAGGAGACACCGAGGTTGAATGCAGCATTTTTGGCCGGTGCTAATACACGACATCTATTAGTGACTTGAAGCTGAGCTGGATTAAATGCTAAGCAAACATATCGTCGGGGAATTTCCCAGATGACTGCCTAACCCTCATCGCGGTCTCGTACATCTCCCTTGTGAACAGTCTTCCAGATCTAACTTTCGCAATGGCTTGACCCACCCAGTCTCTCTCGTGGTCGTCCCGCATACAATTAGCCCACCACCGGTCCATGCTGAGTCGTATCGACGCGGAATTGAGCATACCATTTTCACTCTGCTCATTCAAAACATGCAAGAGAAACCCAGCGTTTAGAAGCTCCATTCCCAGTTCAGATATACACTTGAGGATACGAGTGATGCGTAGATTGTTGTGTGGTTTTCCTAGCCATTCGGTACATACCCTGATTAAGCTAGAGGGGACGTTAAAAGGCGACTCACTGAGAAGATTTTGGTAGCGCGATTTAAAATCCCGAGGGGGGAGCGGACGCCCGAGCAACCCCGTGTCCGAGAGCAGACACATGCCATAGAAGTCGAGCATCATCTTGTATGACTTCACTAAACGGCAGGTGATCTCCTCGCTGTTTCTCATCATTGCGATTTCATGGGGTAAAAGCCGATAAGCATCCATGTTCATTCCCTCCTCTTGGATCGGAAATCTGAAGCGGGCTGCACCTCAGGAAGTCTAATTACTAACAAAGGGAGAACTCACAGCCATTGGACGTACGCGTGGTTCGACTCGAGTTCGTCATAGTCACCGTACCATCTGCACCCTCACCTGGATGAAAATTCAAGTCTGACCACGAGCATCCCACGACTCACTTTGAATGTATTTCTTCTATTAACATATCATTGGGCTGACATCGCAGCTGATTGAGGTAGAAGAGATAGTTCGCGGGAGGATCGATCACTGGGTCCGATGTCGGCCGTCCTGGGTAGTTTGCAAGGAAGGCTGCGATGTCTTGAGGGTGTGTTCTGTCACTCGTTGGCATGTTGGTTGACGGCGCCGTGAAGAACCAGCGGAGACAACGGATGATGACTTGCGTGGTGTTCGATAATCAATTGAGTTGAGATATGTACCCTTTTCCCAGGCAGGATGACTTCGTGAGGCAAGCATCACATCTTTTGGCAGGGATTACCACTTACCTGCACGTTGATGAACAACGGGTCACACTGTATCCCAAGCTGAAGCCGTGACAGTGATCGAAAAGACTAAAAGTCTGAACTTGCCACGACCGCGTCTCGCAGCGAATCGAGTCGAGCATTTCAACCACCGATGTGCTGTGGCACCGAACCAACCCCACTCACCGCGTCATTGCTTGTCAGCCAAAAAGCAACGTCGATGTCACATTGGTGTAAGTGTCATAAATCCGCAGCGCCGACAGGTTCCTAACCAATCAAACCCCTGCTTTCGACCTCGCGATGAGTCCCCAGAGCCGAGGGATTCCAGGCCCGACCAAACACCCATCCGACACCGTGACCTGTCGGCGTCGCGATTATCGATCTGTATCATCTTCTTATCCAGGAGAAAATCTCTTCGTCTACATCGCTCGCCTTCTCCACGTAAAATGCCTTTTGGCCCATCCAATAGATCCCGATCGATATCGTATGCGAGATTACCCAGTCATGGAAGTTTACTTTTCAAGACAAGGCACTCCTTCCCAAAGGGCATAAGTGTACCGTACACAACGGACGGCTTTAAATTGACGTAGCTTCAAATTGGTAATAGCTTCATATTACCCGTAGCATATGAGCGGACTTTTCACGAGAGCTTTTCCATTCGCGAGGGCCATTCTATCCCGCGCATGGTTATGGTTGACGTAGGCCGCTAGTAGGATCACCTACCGTTCCAGTGGGGAAGTTTGCAATTTGCCAAACCCAGCTTAGCATCCCCGACACCATCGGCCGCAGCAGCCCTGAAGCAGTTACATATGTATATTGATCTGTAACCAGACAGCCGGGGACTCTCAGTCACCGACTCGGATGAGGCATCATTGTGGTTTCGTCGTCGAGAAAGTGGATTTCTCTCTATGGATTCACGATACTCTGCACCTGTACAATATAGATGGGTAACTCCACCGTGCACACATACAGGACAGTAGATCGCTTGACCGACGCCACTGATCCCTGGCCAGCGTGCGAGTGACCTATCAGGGTTATTTGGCAGCGTTTCAGGGCGTGGCAGAACTGATTTGCTCGGACTGTTTTACGCTGCTATGCCCGCAAGTTACGGGCCTTCAAAAGATGGCCGACCGACTGTGGTCGGCCAAAAGGATATTGATCTCTTGACAAAGTAACCGCTTACCTCCGGTCAGTTCGACATCGGAGGGAATCAGTACAGACACTGGAAGGCATGATAGTTGCCAGTTGGCTGTGATCCTGGAGACCAGTACACACGCAGGTCATCGGCTTGAATGCATCACGCCGCGTGTAACCGAGCAAGGAACGACACGAGGGGTGGAAAAATGAGCATGTGGATTAGTGAGGCGAGTTCACGCTGGGGCGATATTTGGGAATTGGGGACCGTGGTGGCGTCACGTACCGACGTTATTCTGGGCGTGTATGTGGTACTCTGAGCGTATCGAGGAAATCGAGCTTTAGATAGCGTTTAGAGTGGTTGCGTGTGAAAGGGAAGCACATGGAAAGCCATCTGGGCTGGGAGCGAGGCCGGAACAAGCTGTCATAACCATTGGCGAACACGATGATCCTTCAAATACTGATATGGTACGCGAGAAGACATATGTCAATACCAAAGGAGGTGCATGTGTATCAAACCTATCTGATCCGGGGAACAAGTCCTTGATGTCGTCCGCAGATGTGTGGGGTATCGGGATTGGAGGAGGCTCACACCTAATGAATATCCCAAGACACGTAGCCGGTGCGTAATGACGAGGCGGGAGTGCTGGCAAATCAGACGTGGATGTTCCTGTTCGGTTACGCTGATAGGCTGCGAGGGTCGCGTGGAGTGGCCAGTCAAACTGCAGGTCAGGCCGCTGAGTTGTGCGCGTCGCTGTCGCGTGCTGAGAGTCACATGTGCTTGTTGAAGTAGGTGACGGCGAGGCATGAGCTCAGCAGCCGAAACAAAGGTAATATAAATATTTGAGTGAGTGTAATGGGGAAGTGCGGGTGCACGTGGGTGGACGGGCACTGGCAGGGATGTTGGTGCGGAGGAACCCGACGTGTTCCTGCTGAGCGGGGATTTCCGGTGGCGCAAGTTTCACGGCGGGGTGAGACAGGGTTCTAGACAGGAAATGGGCGGGCCGGGGAAAGGCGGCGAGTGGCGAGTGCAGGGCTGGGCCGGCATCTGTGTGGGATACGTAACACGCTGTAACGCTGCCATCACTGTAACAGCATGCACTTTCCATATAGGGTTATTATGGGCCGCCCGAGGCTCCGCGGTTAGCTTGCCGATGGAAATGACTGATCACATAATCACGGAATTTGTAAAGAAAAAAGGCGTATTTTCGGGCAATCCGGAAGAAAGGTCCACTTCCTAGTTTGGATGCCCTGTTGGACCGGGTGCGATGCGAATCAGCAAATCAAATATTAAGACGGCCTTTTCTTTCCCTTGCCACCCCCGTCCAATCCCTGTCCCTCCCCACCTCCTCGCCACCACACAAGTGTCGTCGTCCACATCTCATCCCCGTCGACGACTCATCAGGGCATTGTCGTGAGTTTTCAGTCTCACTTTCATTTATCTGTCTCACCCTCCCTTGTTCTCCTCCCTTTATCATCTCCCCAGCTTCGTCAGAGTCTCTCCTCAATGGACATGAACTACGAAGAGTCCTGGTGTCCAACCTGCGATAGGCAGATCATGCCAAAGCGCTACACCGTCGCCGTCCAACAACCCCCTCCCGAACAACCCGCCCCGCCACCCGCCCTCCCCACCTCAGATTCCCCCTCTCGTAAGCCTTTGTCTATTCTTAGTCTCTTCCCCAAATTCACCCCGCTTCTAGCATCGAAAATCCAACAAGGCGATAATGCCGCGCGCACCCGAACAAGGACGGGCACCGTACGTGCAAAGCAGGGAACTGGCCGCACCAAATCAAACGGCGTGCCAAAACGCTCAGATTCAACGACCACCGCCAACAAAACTTCTCCCCCGCAATCACATGCTCAACCTCAGCCCAAACCCACCGCACCACCAAAGCTCCGTACCGTTATCGATCAGGGCCCTATTCCCCTCTATTGTTCCGACGAGTGCAGGATGGCCGAATTAAGCAGATTCAACGGTGCGCTACCCATCAATTACAACCCAGATCAAGCCTCGCCTCCTCTCCCACCCGTGCCGCACAATTCATTCGAACGTTGTGATTCCGAGGACGAGTCCAGCAGTGGCTCATCACTCGACTCGTGCCTTTCCTTTTCATCCGAAATCCTTCCTGTTTCCCCAAGCATTGCCACCCTTGCCGCCATATACGACTTCCCTCCATTACCTCCCCCGCCACCAATTATTCCCGTTCAGTCCGCTATCCCAACCGAGCCCGAGTTCCGCAATGACTATCAGGGCGGGGTCATGATGGCGGCTAAGCGAATACAAGCCGCCCTTTGCTCGGACTCTGCCACCAAACGTCCTACCCGCAATGAATTGCCTCCGCCTCAGAAACCGATCCCCGGTTGGACGGATGGTAGCGATGCCTGGCGCGAATGTGTATACTCGTTTTCCCCACGTTCAGATTCCGTAGCAACCGTTGGTATGGCGAGCAAAACTTCGTTTGCTGCCACCTCAAGCAGAGGTGTCCAATGGACATCAAACGACCTTTCCACTTCGAGTTCGTCTTTTCCCACGCAGCCTCGATCATCGCAGCCTCCCTCCCGCTCGAGTCAGTCGTACACTGACGAGTTGTATGCCAAATATTCCCTTCCTCTCTCACGGCGCTGTGAATCGCGCTCCAGTATCTTCCCCCACATGAGTCATTCCACTCCCTCGGTGTCACCCGCACCCACCTCTCGTCGTCGGGAGACTCCTCTGGTTAAGCCGGGTGCCGAAGGTCGCTTGCTTGTTCCTAATGTTACCATGCGGGCACACAGCGCATCCAGCCAGAGCCTCTCCTCTACAAGCTTATGCAGTCCACTCAGTCGCTATCCTAGCGCAATTAGCGAGGATAGTATGTTGAACGAACAGCATAGCACCTCTGCATCAACGTCATCGCGACCACAGGTCCAGGGTATGTTGCGAATAACCACTCCTTTTCATCGTTGCTCATTGCATTCAGTCCGCTCGTGGTCTTACGATAACATCAAGACATATCCCATCATGATGCCTCCGAAGAAGAAGGAGAAGCGCGTTGAAACGCGTATCGTTGACGGATACCTCCAGGAAGTTGAAGTCGAGGTTGAAGTTGTCCAACCTTTGAAGCGCCTCTTCCTCTTCCATGGAAAGGAAACCAGTTGCGAACGAAAGTGGTAGATGACACCCGACATGTCTTTGCCTTTGGAGCACCACGGACTTATACCCCGGTTGCATCTGCGGAGCGACGACGATGGTTATACCGCCAACCCACGACACATACCCTTGACTTATCAGCTCTTTCTCCTGCACTCGCATTTCTCCTCATCATTTCACACAAACGCACGCAAGCACGAATATCATCCACACATAATGACCTCATCGTCTCTCTTAATTGCGCTGCACCTCCACCTGCGCCTTGGCAATATCATGATGCCTTTTCGAACAAAAATTCCATATTTGTGTGCCATACGCTTGTACTCGATAATATCCTCTTTTGTTTCGGTTCTGTACATTTGTACGATTAGTTGCGCATTTACATTACCAGTTAGCATATGGAGTTTGGACTAATGTTTCGGGGTCATTGGCATCGAGTCTTGTTCTGGATGGTTGGGTACATACTCGATTTGAGGGCTAATGATTGTGCTATTGTCTGTAGTATTTCTGTTCCTTATGATTCTATATTCTTGACACTTTGACAATTCGCTATCGCATTGCATCGGTTTACTAGGTAGCACTGTACAACGTACATGTTTGATGAATTGACGAATTCTCGGCCATCGGAGATAGATATCTTGAATGATCGGCTATTGGTCGGTGATACGCTCTAGACCACTTGGACTTCGGTGAATTGAACTTGACGAGCGCAGCCGCATCTAGCTGCGGGTGCCCGTGGGGGTGCTTCTGTTCCGCCCAGAGTTAGATCCGTCCAGCACTGCCAAGCACACTCCCCCACACAGCCCAAATTACCCCACATCAAGTATGCTGCGTGTCGGCGGAAGCCGCCATCTTTGTACTGTCAGGTTGTTCAGACGTGTCCACAGCATGCCCAATATCCGATCAGTCACATTTACGCCTAATTCAGTGCAGCTGCTTGGCAAGCCATGTGCCTGGAAGAACTTGAATTGGGAGTGGAGGAATGAGTCGCACCTCAGATCGTCAGTGGCTGCTGTCGGAACATATGGGTCCCTTGTTACCGCCCTAGATTCATATCCACTCCTGTCAAGCACCAACGTGCCTCATGGCCCGATCGTCATTAGTAAGAACGTAGACCAACGAACGTTCAGTTCCGTCGACAGGTCCTTCCGAGATATAGCTTATTAAGTAGTGGATACCACGACCCCATCGTGGAAAACGACGACGGAATACATGTGGCGTTTCTAAACGTCGGGAAGCCAAGATATAAATTTGTCCTCACCTGTGGGACCCACCGATTGGCCCTACCGGGGCACGCAGTACACGAGCCAACGCGCGCACGTCTTCACATGCACATCGTGCGGAGAGCCGAACGCTTCATTCATGTTTGCGTTATGGCCACCGTCCCCATGTCGATAAGTCATCCATTCGTTTCGTATCCCGTTTCTACCCGCATTGTAGCGCGACGACAGTGAGGCGGACGGGGCAGGCTACACGACCGCGGCCCGAGGGACTAAAGAAAACCACATCTCCGTCAGGGAGTGAGTCATTGGCGGCCGTTGACGTGACATTCGGAACGTTCTTCCGACGCTGGCTCCCTGCGTTGGGCGGGTCTTTCCTCTCCGGGGAATTAGGCGCCGTCGAGCGAACCACTAAGAAAATGCTTCTCCATCGGGTAAGCACGGATTGGACGGGCTTGAGGAAAGTACTTCCCTGTCAAGTCAAAATCCGTGGGCACACACTTGAATCAATGAGCGCGAGGCTTCCCTGCAAGCGGGCAGCAGAGCCCGTGAGCGTACATGTTCATTCACATCACATATTTTACTGCCTCTTATTAACGCTTTCATAGACTCATCTTGAACCGAGTATTCGTATTTGTAAATGAGGAACGAGCGTCATGTCCGTCATCTAGGAATCTACGATTCGGACGTGCGTTGGGATGCAGTCAACGCCACCCAGGTGTAGTGTCTTGATTTCTCACCTTGGCTTCCGCAGAAGTTGACAGCTGTGCAGGTGTGGGGCAGCGAGGGAATCGAATTCGCACGTCAGATAATTTCGCCTACACGGATACCTCTTAATCTGACAGGCGCACCTATAACGGCGAGTTTGACTAATATGTAACATCATCCTACGAGATGCTTCTGAATCACGAAAATCCTGCAACAGAACCCAGGCTACTATCAAGACTGTATCAAAACGTAAGAGTGAAACGGCGTCGCGAGGTCAGAGACGTGCAATACCTCATGACAAACACTGCTCGCAAGACGTTCCCTGTGTGAGTGAAAGGTCAATATGCGGGTATGGTGGTTACCATGACGCTTCGATGTAGGAGGAGAAACTGAATGGTTATGCACCGTGTATACCAGCAGGAGATCTGTCGCGGTCTCAGCGAGATCGAGGCAAAATACCCACTCAATGCGGCAATCGCCGGGCACATGTGTCCATGCCAGTACGTAGGGGTGAACGCTATGCAGGTTTGGATGGGGATATGACGTTGCCATTGGCAACAACGTTGTGAGTAATATGTATTGACCTATGCCCTTGGTAAGCTGCTGACGGTGTGATTGGATAGCTGTGGGTCTCGTCACCGAGGTCTAAGATTAAGCCCTCGTACCTGCCAGTGCGAACCAAAAATACCACCATCGCGTTGCTATCTGGGTCGCAGTGGATGAAAGAAAGGCAGGTGGGGTTGAAGGACACTGTCCAAAAAGACCATGGAAAATTCCTTTGATTTTGAAAATGGCTGAGAGCAGGGGACTTCTGAACTATACGGAATTAAAAAGAGCGCTGAGACCAGCGTAAGTGATTACTGAGCAACCAGCTGGAGATATGCATCCAACGTAAAGAAACACGTGGAGGGGGCGTGGCCAGTATCAATTTAGCTCACCAACCAGGTATGCACTGTGGTTTTCTCTGCGTTTTGAACGATGATGAAAATTCTGCTAACAGCATTCTCCTGCAAGACTTGTGCTCTGCTCTTTGCATGCTATCCATTGCCCTGATGGATTTTGCAGTGGTATACACCGTTTTTCCTGCACGGCCCTGGATTCCTTTGTTAAAATCCTCCGTGAGGACTTACCCATGGCAGGGGTAGTCAGATAGACTTTCCGTGTGAGCCATGAAAATTTTCTGATAGCTTCTTTTTTCCATTTCCCTCGATGCTTACCTTTTGGACATGATTGCCGGGGGCCCGCTTTGTATGGTTGGGTCATCTGATTCTCTGCCACTAGGCCCGTCTAATGATGTTAAGCGGGTTCCCCCTATGTCGTATCTGATTTCCAGGGCTTGCTGGGTTCAGTCCCCTTGTTCAGCAGTATAGAACGTGCCTTACCCTACACATCAACACCCCCTTTTTCCGCCAGTGACGATAATCTAGCCCTTCTTCCCCGCACTGGATCCCAAGCTATTCATAGGTGAGATAACCTTTTATCGATGTGACACACCAAGTGTTTATTTTGATCCCTCTCCTGACCAGAGTAGACGACAATTCATTGTCTTGTCGACACAGCGCTCTGTTTCAGGAAACGGGTGTCGTGCTGTTCCCTTGACGGTGTGCGACGCTGCGAAGAATTGCACGAAAGCCACGATAGCCGAGAGGACAAGGAGGGATGTCGAATACACAACGATGATAACTGAGCACATATCATATCATCATTCCATCATATCGACATCGATAAACCAATCTAGAACGTGATCACAAGTCGAATACAGGATTCGGATCAAGATCCGCACTCCGCCCCCCAACCTATAAGTGATTGCCAGCTATCCTTGACACCACCGCGTCTTGGTCATCGATTGTGTACAATGGTAAGTCACGCAGCACAATACCTTCCAGTTCCCCACGTCCTGATGGCGTCCTAGGGCTGCACCATTCAGAAGATCTCTAATGGGGATGGCGTCAACTTCCCGAAACCTGGAGGTATGTTCATCTTCACGCCCGCAAGATCGTACTGATATCGCATTAGATAAAGTGACGATACACTATATCGGCAGACTGTTGAATGGTACGAAAGTCGACTCGAGCAGGGACCGGTGCGTTCGGGTTCACGTCTGCTCACCCATCTCATTGATCCCTCCCATCGATCGCAGGGGTATTCCTTTTGAAACCGAAATTGGTGTTGGCAAGGTCATCAAAGGCTGGGACGAGGGTAAGTGACTGGACTCAGCCAACGTACCACCAGCCCTCATCGCCCTACAGGCGTCCCAAAATTATCGCTCGGTGAAAAGGCCATCTTGACTATCAGTCCAGATTATGTAGGTACCCAGTCCCGTGAACCGTTTTTTTTTCTTCTGAGATCACACAGGCTTATGGCGATCGCGGTTTCCCACCTGTGATACCTCCAAACTCTCATTTGACGTTCGAGGTCGAGCTACTGAAGATCAATTGACGACTTTGGATGCGATGTGTATGACGGCTCCTTTATCCTTTTGTTTTTGGCGTCGTGCGGCTACCTTGTGTCCTGTATCTCGATCGACTGTCAACTGTGTTTGTCTACCCATCCATCCACACTCAGGAGTGAGCTTGGACGAACCCAGCATAAGTCTGAAGTTGGTCATACCTTTTTTGAGACCGACGAGACTCTTATCCTACTACCACCGCATTCCCACTCGCAGATATCCGAGTGCCCCTGTGACATAACGGTGGAAGGTTCAGGGGGCATCAAGATCCTGAATTTGGAATGCTCAAGGAATTCTTGTCGAGCATTTCATGCCATCATGAGTCACGACCAGGTGCGGATTCAGTGTTAATAACAACTGGATCACAATACGAATGGCGAGAAGAGATACTAATAGTTACAATACGAATGTAACGTAGTTCAAGCCACTAAAGACGCCATTGGCACCGGGACCTCTATCATGTCATCATTATCATCGTCATCACTGACACCTAGACCTAGACCTTCGCCGGAGACCTGGAGCATACACGCGTCAGACATCGTGGCTGTCCTTTGTGGAACCTCTAGGTCGTGCGTGAGTTCGTCCTCGCTGACGTCTGCGAGTTCTGCCAATTGCGCAGCCAAAAGCGCAAGTTGTGCTTGTAATGCTGCTCTTTGCTCTGCATTGAGCTCCGCCGACTTTTCCCCGCCGCCAAGGCGAGAACCTGCAGATTCCTCGGGAGCACCTGATGACACATCTGGTCTGCCAGCAGTCGCTTGCCGGTTGTGTGCATCCCCAAACGTCGAGAACTCTCCTGTCCTGTTCTCTTCGTTGGAAATTTGGAAGAGCTGACCGAAGTTGATAGCTTTCAGAATGTTTTGTGCGGCTTCCCAAGCATCACTGCCTTCCCCTATCTCGTGTTCAGCAGCGTCGGTGGCTTGCTTCTGAGAAGCTGTTCCCCGGGCAACTGCTGCATGCCCAGATCCTGATGTGCCTTGATATGGGTACGCAAAAGGATACCCTCCATATCCTGGGGGTTGTCCGGGAGGGGGAAGACGAGTTTGCATGACGCCAACTCCAGGAGGGACAAGAGGAGTATGTGTAAATAGTGACGACGAAGGTGGATGTGGGCCCGGCAACGCAGTTTGCGTAAGCGTTTGCGGGCGACGCGTCGTCCGCTTCGAAGTCTAGGATGAGCATGAGTTGAACACACACTCATGTCAGAACAAAGAACTTGTGCGCATACATTACCACCCTCCCAATTCTCGTTGAGTCGATACTTGCCATTACTCCCTTTCTCCAGGCGGCCTCTCTTGTAGGCCTTTTGCAAAGCTTGGCTTGCTGAGGGACGGAAGTTCGTTTGCAGAGGGTAATGCATCGCCATCCAGCTGAAGAGACTTTTTGGTGCACATCCTTCGGGCTCACCCGAGTCTAAGAGTGCTTCGACAATCATCTCCTCGTAACTTGGAAGATCGTCAGGGTTGCCGAGCGAAGGAGGTGGTTCCGTAGCAGGATGGGGAGGGTGAACAAGCGGTGTATTGGTGAACAACGGGGAATGGTGGTTCGCCGGATTGACTGAGTACATTGAGGGGGGTTGAGGATAAGGGTAGGGATGCGGGTAGCCATACGTCGCGGGAGGAGGGGCGTAGTAGGGCACATGTGGATAGGTAGGGTGGTAGTACGGGTGGTGGGGGTAATGTGAACCTGGGGCCGTAGGAGAGATCGACGATTGAGATGCAACAGGCTGTGAGCTGGATGATGTGCTCGCGGATGGCCCGGTCTGCGTCGATGCAGGCGTCGACTGGTGTGACGAACTTGGTTGAGGCTGAACTGTCTTTTCTCCCGATGAACCATCGACATCGGGAGCGGAGGTTTTCGAAGGTGTATCTGACTCTGGAGAGATCTGAGCCTGGGACGCTTGAGCTTTCTGGGCCAGTATGGAGGCAATGGCGGCACGGATGTCATATGGCCATAGTGAACTTTTCACGTGGAGGGGTGCATGGGTTTCGAAGGTGAGGCAGATGTCGATTACCTGCTGAGGAGGGAGTAGTCCCAGGTATTGCCTTTTGACGGCGTAGATTTCGGCCTCTGAGGAGTTTTTCCGCGAATAAGACGGACGTTAGACGACACTGAAACGGATGAATACCCACCTGACAGTGGCTGATAGCCATTTTGTGGAGGAGGCGGAAGAAATGTCGGGGATGCGGTCTGCATAGTTCCGGTGGAGCTGCATAGTTTTTCGCATCAAAGTTTATGTACTTTGCACATCAACACGGTCCCAGATACTTTTGGCTATTTATCTACTCTCTCTACATATATGCGTAGATCCAGCGGGGTATCGTATGGCATCGAGGAATGGTCATTCTAGGTACTCATGAGCTCTTGTCCACCTGCGCCGACGATGAACCTCCCGGCGCAGGCCCAGTGGATCCTCGAACGAGAGCAGCTTCTTCGGGTGATAGGGAGAGAATAGATTGACCATACTTGGATGCCCATCTGCGTAACTAAACCCATGCTGATGGTCGGCGAGAGCTAAATGGCCGAATAAGCAACTCACGGGCATAAAGATGTGTTCTCGCTCGCCCCAGTCGGCGAGGAAAGCGCAGTAGATGAGCGTGACTATGGACTGAGTTAGCACGACGATCACTATAGCAGAGCAACCTCACGAGGTATTGCAGTGTAAGTTAGAAAGCGGGAGCCCGAATACACCCAAGGAGGCCGAAAGTCACCATCATCCTCGGTGTCAATGGTCCGCCGATTTTGCCGAGTTTTTGTCGAGGCATATCTGCCCACGGATACTCCTCGCAGCGTTGCTAGCTTGGTTGGTCGCAAGGGTAAGTTGAGTTGTCTTGCCCTATGCATGAGTCCAGGTAGAGTCCACTTTGTAACTTTGTTTGTTCGCGTTCGCTCGTCCAACATTACTAACATCCCAAGACAACCTGGAACAAACGCGCCCACAGTGAATAAAGATATCACCCATTTCTCACTGATGTGCATTCCACCGGAGCGAGCTGTCCGGCGACCGACTTGCCTAGATGTCTTTGAACACGACAAGGTTACACTTTCACTGCCAGCGGAGGTGTCACTACTTCTGCAGACTCCGAACCTCTCTCTTACCTGTACCCCCGATGTCGCCGCCTCTCTGATCGCAACAGCCGAGGCTCTGGTGAATCCCCGTGGAAAGGGTATCTACGCCACAGATGAGACCATCGAAGGCATCGAGACCAGGCTTCTGGCTGCCCAGGCTACAAGCAGCCTGTAAGGCCGGAGCGCGTTTCAGCAAAAGAAGAGTGTGAAGGTTCATATCAAGATCATTAGTCTCATCTATGCCCGTTGCGCTGCCTATGGGGTTTTGCTCGAGGGTAAGTCCTTACGGAATTGGCATTGTTAATCAAGAAGTCGAGGCTAATCATGTGTACGTCAGGTTCATTGATCAAACCATCCTTCCCTCAACCGGGTCTCAACACCCCTCTCGCAGCACTACGTCAGTCGAGGTAATCGGTCTTGCGACGGCAACGGCACTCGCTCGTTCTGTGCCCGTAGTAGTCGCAGGTGTTGTCTTCCTTTCTGGTACGCACTATCCGCACCTGACAAGTTCCCGGATATAAAGAACCCTAGCCTTCGGGTGGTCTGTCGGATGCTGATATTGTCAAGTATCTTAATGCTGTGAATGTCGTCCTGAACAAGGCACCTGCTGGCTCACCGCTCTCTCTGTCCCGTTTGCCTAGCCTTACCTTCTCCTTTGGTCGTGGGTTGCAAGGTGAGGCCATGAGCAAATGGGTGAGAGGCGACGAAGCGGGAGCCAAGCGAGTCTTTGAGGCTAGAACAAAGGCATGCTGGTTGGCTGCAAAGGGAGAAGCTTGAGTGCGGTCACAGTGTCGTTATTCCTCACCCTGTCCTGAAAGATAGAAATGATTTCCAACCTTCCATTCATGTCCAATTAGGTCCCACTCCAACGTAAGAACATCGCTGGCGCATTCATCTTCGCAGAAATCATTGCTTCATGCCCAAGCGGCTGGTGATGCCTTCATCGACATCGCTTAACCTTCGCTCTATGTACGTCTTTGAAAGCTGTGGACCATTCAATATTCACCTTCCGGGAATATGGTTGGTCACAGTTTCTACTGTCTACTGGCTGCTACTCTCGAGCTGGTCCACTCTGCCGCGAAAATTCCTGCTGAGGCACGGGAGTCTTGAGTTTCCTTCATGCACTCGACACGCCCTGAGCAATTATATTAACATTTACAACCTGCTAGGTTTTGCGGGTTTCGAGAGTAGGTACGTACGATGTCATGGTACTTTGTCGTCCTTGGACAATCTCAGACCTCGAGGAGAATGCGCATCCCAAGTGCTCGACGAAATGTCGTGAGTTCCTTGAGAGAATGAGTCTGACAGCCGAATCTGGCTCTAGTACTTATGCTTGCACAGTTTTCCAGGGGTTTCGATAACTCGAGTTCCCCAAATGGGTCGGTAGTCGATCCTTCTGGCCGACGTCACTTGAGGATTTCCCAGTGTAATGTCCGACTGCACGGCGCCATAGGCGAAATTTCCATTTCCTCATACCTTTCCCCGCACGGAGAGGGCACCCCGCACCCATAGTACCTCAGTCAAGGTCGGAGCAGGACTCCGGCGACGTCACTCCGTTGTCATCACGTCATTGCTTCACTGCCTGGGCTACACAGACCGTAGCATCACATACAACTATGTTGGGACGGTTCTCGGCGGTCGCGATCGGAAGCTCTTGGTGCGCAGGGGTATCATTAGAAACTGAAGCCAAGGGAACTAGGTCCGCCGTTCCTCGCCTGTCAAGTGTTCTCGACAAACCACTAGCTTAGCGCCTTATCCCATTTTTCACCTGCCTTGCCATATCCCACACGAAGCGGAACTGTGCGGGTCACGTACGTCCATATCTTCGACAGTTGTACTTGGCCGCTCAGTAACACCGCCTGTTCTAGCGGCGTTAATGGGCTCGGAGAACAGTGACCTACCTTGGGAGACGTCCTAATACAATCCCCCTGAAGGCACCTAGAACATCATGATAATCGCGATTGATGCGGCTGGTATCATCGATATCGCCGAGGGGCCGTTCAATACCTGGGCAAATTGCGGCGATGTAGTAGAAGAAGGTTTTGTGATCGCAGCAGCAACTGATATTCCGAATCAAGTGGTGCGGGATTCTTCTATGCCTAGTGACACCGTCATTCGTGCTCTATTTAGTCGCTATTCAGTCGCAAGGAACGACACGGATACTCAAGGAGTTATGTACGATAATAACAGGTGGACTTCCCCTTCACGCAGCAGGCACCGTTTGACCGAATGGAGTCTCCGAATCGACGTCACCCGTGCCAAACTGTTTCAGGCACGTCTCAGGTCTACAACGCGGAAGCGTACTACGAGCTCGACTGGCTTGGCCCGTCACAAGCCTGCATATCGCATATACCTCTGCATCTGAGCTCATCTGAATTCCATGTGCACATGCAGTGACGTACGGACGAATGGTCACGGCGAGGGGTTAACATGTTTTGGTACCCTTTACATCATGATCCTGCTTATCGGCTCAACTTCGGGACCATAAAGTCCTTCTCCGTGCAGTCGCCTTATCAGCGGAGAGTAGCCACATCATGTGTACCTTCTGGAAGTGATTTTGTGAGCGACCATCATGATATCGCCCGCCTCGGATGACTTGCCAACGAGGAGAGGTTACGCAAGGGGACCACTGACAAGAGAAAGCATGTCACCGATGAAGCGCGATTCAGACGCCGGGAAAGCTGTGTTCCCGATTGATATCCACACCATGTAACTATCGGCGGAAAGAAACAAGAATAGATCGGTCAGTGGGAGCGAGAAACAGCCTAAGAAATCCAAAGCGCAAGAAGCTCACGGGAAGTGGACCGCTCATAAATGCGGACATGCGCGTCCGAGCGCTAACGTTGATATCAGCCTCAAACAGTTTGATACATACTCGATTGAAAGGACGTGGGAGGCTAGTTGTCAAATATGCGAGATGTACAGAAGAACCTTGTCAGCCGACATGTTGGAGCCGCGGTTGAGTGGGTCCAAAGAAACAGCACGAGGTGTTGCGCTCTCACTAATGTCATCATCGGCGACGGAGCGGCCGAATGAGCGGGTTCAACTAGGGGACATCTTTTTTTGCAGTAAGTCAGATCCGACATTCGGAACTGCGATATCTGTTATGAGCCTGGGTCTGCGTGCGGTATGATGCGAGAAGAAAATGAAAATGAATGTCAACTTCTCCATCAATGACATCGTCAGGTACACAGGGGTGCCAATATGTACTGGCTAGGCGTTAGCGCGCAGAGACTCGTACTTTACTGGCTACAAGGCAGGTGGTTACCTGTAGTACTTGCTACAATCAGAAGGCATCAAGTGGCGTATTCGGAAGTTTTGGTCGTCCACGGAGACTTTGAATATCCGACTCCAACCTTTGCTCGGCACGCAGCCAGTGCGGCGGGACGACTTTACCACGATTCAAAGTCCGAACGTTGCGGGCGGCACAAACGTTCTGCAGTTGCGCTCTAAAGATGAAGCTGGTATATTCTGTTCGGAAAGTAATTTGGCTGAGAAATGAACTTCTAGCCGTTTATCTTATCCCCGACTTGTATGATGTATGTGCTCAGATGATGGTGATTTCGATACCCACTTTACACATATATAGGTTGTACATTGCCTAACAGACGGTATAGCTTGTATGTAGTCTGAACTCCACAAGGAAGTCCACGTACGATACTAGGCATGATACTAAGCTTGCGCTATACCAAATTATAATATAGCTTGAGAGAAATCTCACTGGCAACCGGAGCTGCCATCATTGCTAATGATCTATTTTCAAGGCGCCAATCTTTCTATCGTCCAGTGAGGTTCCTCTTCGGAAGATCCTTCGTTACGCAGGTATCGGACGCGATCGTGAAGACGGGATGGCTTCCCGAGCCAAAACTCCATTTCACTGATAGAAGTTAGTACCCGATCTGCTCATCGATAGGATTATGCTGATATGTACCTTGGAATAACCCTCCAACCACCCCAAAAGTCTGGAAGGGCAAGCTTTCCCCCTGTGCTATCGTCGACTCCGTATAGCTTTCGAAGCTCCTCGAGTCTTTCCTGCAAGTCATTTTCCCCAATGACGCTACTTTGCTTGCTCGCGAGCGCGCCGAGCTGGCTACCGATGGGGCGACTTTGGAAGTACTCCTCACTTTCTTCCTTGCTCAACTTCTCCACTTTGCCAACGATCCTGGCCTGCCTCGATATCTCTCTCCAGAAAAAGAGCAAAGCAGTATTAGGATTCTGATCGAGTTCTTTCGACTTGCGGGAGGTATAATTGGTGTAAAACACAAAGCCTCGCTTGTCTAGTTGTTTGAAGAGCACCATACGTGAGGAGGGTATACCGGATGGCCCGACTGTTGACAAAGCCATGGATTCTGGTTCGCTGACACCAGCATTGCGGGCTTCGTTGAACCAGATGTGGAACTGTTCGAGAGGGGACAGATGTACATTGTGTGGGGAGATGTGTTCTGGGGTGTTGTATTGAGGGTGTGAGCGAACTTGGATCGTATCTTTTGTCTCCGCGATGTCTAGGAGAGACATGTCGGATGGAGTGGAACAGAAAAATAAATCGCGTTTGGCAAGGAGAACCGAGAACGACCGGGATAAGGATCTATTCGGAAATACTTTTGACGCCTTCCCGTAGATCATCATGTTGACCAGTTCGAGCCTAGTCGGCCCGGGGAGACTTGAACATCTGATCAACATTGGATTCACACATATTCGGACACGCGGGTTCTTTCGGCCTACTAGACTTGCGTGCACGAGAACACGATTCACAGGCGCGGGCGAAACAAAGATTTCGGTGAAATTATGGTCGGGAACTTGAACTTATGATTACTGTAGCATCGAATTGCACACCACAGAGACAACATGGCCGATTTCCTTGCAATGTAATACTTGGTCGCGTTGTGGATACAGACAGGGAACTGACACTTTCGACAAGGCAAAAGGTAACCGCGTATTTTCCACCGGGTGGATTCGTATCAACGTATAGCAACTCGATCGTTACATAAAACGTCCGCTGTGTGGGATGAACCAGACTTGACAACTTGGAGTTTTG
Source organism: Tylopilus felleus (assembly GCA_038091295.1). Taxonomy (NCBI): domain Eukaryota; kingdom Fungi; phylum Basidiomycota; class Agaricomycetes; order Boletales; family Boletaceae; genus Tylopilus; species Tylopilus felleus. The sequence continues at coordinate 73,415 of JBBPOE010000024.1, read as the reverse complement.
GTTTGTCATGCCGCCAAGGTCAGAAACCTCCTTGGTCGTATAATCGGTTTGAACGGAGGTGTCAGTAAAGTCAGGACTCCAGTAATAAAAGTAACACGGCTCTTCGCTGCTGGTCTGACCACAAAGGTGAGTTACTCCAAGAGCGCATTATATCCTATCGACGCGTTTCCCGAGGACGATTGACAAATCTTCGACCAGTGGCTCCTCATCAGAACGTGATGACAGGGATTAGGGCACAATGTCAGGGGTAGGTAGTTTCTGCATACCATGAACCTTGACAGACATACGGTATTTGATGGATAAGTTTATATTTAGTAAAATGAAGGAGCAAACACTCATTCATAATAACCGCAGATGGCAAGGTTGAATCCACTGATCGGTTGATGGTAACATGGGTTTGAAACTTGTGGGGTCAGCCACAGGTGTAGGATGAAGCGATGGGCTAACAAGGTTCTGTGGAAGGGAATGAATCACCAAAGGAGAAGACAATAAAAACGCTGGCTGTGAACAGATGAGTAATTCGTTTCCATCTTACCGGGTACATGGGCGTCTGAGTGTCGAGTGATCGCAAATAGTTTCATTTCGCCAAGGGACCTGCTGTTCAAGGCGGGTAGTGCGGAGAAGCGATTAAAGTTTGTGGAATTACTGAGATAGGAAACTGATAAGGATTCGTCGGTCTGTATACAAAGAGAGTACCTGTGCCTGGTCTGGATGTCTTGCTCAACGATCCCCACCTCGACGTCCGTCGGCCTCTACCCTCGTCTGACCGCGTAGACATCGACATAGCCTGCTCGGCTGGACGTCGGCATGTCATTTTCTGTTCTCGGAGCTTGAAGCGGTATCCGAAATCAAGGGTAGCAAACGCCAACACGTGGCCTCTCGTCACTCACGGCACGCACCGAGCAACGATCTCAGATCAAATACCCGAGTCTGATCCCCAAGGGTGCTTGATTTCGTACTTTAAAGCCTGCCTTTCTCCTTCCGTTTCCACCCTTCTCCTCCCCCACCCTCTCTTCCTCCCCATCCGATGCATTCCATTTCCGATCTCACTACTTTCTGCAGGAAAACATTGGGCGACGTCCCCGCAAAGCTCGTCGTAAGTCATCCTTGCTTCCCATCCTCCCTCTCTTGACCACCTTCACAGGGGGCATCCACCACCGTCGTCGGGTCGAAAATGTATCTTTTTGTGAGCGAAACGCACTTCCCTCTCCGTGTCTCCGTCCTCATCGTTCTTCAGGGTGGTCGTCTGGTCACCGAACGACGGATGGCCTCAGACCTCTATGTGTTTGATCTCGAGACATTCATTTGGGAGAAAATTACACCCTTTCCGGAGGACGATGTCCCAGAACCCCGTTACTTTCACAGCGCGGAAACATGCAGGTCCTCCCACCTCCCTTCAGTTTGTCTACTCATATCTCATTCACAGGGAACAACCAATTAATCATTTTTGGCGGGATGGGCAACACCCCCAATTCTTCAAACACCGAGGATCTTTGCGTTTTGAATGATATCCGATTTTTTGACTTGGAGACCATGCACTGGCTCCCCGCCGCCTCTACTAATGGACCATCTCCAGATGCGTCTGCCGATGCACTCGTTCCAAAGCCCCGTTATGCACATCTCTCCTCTGTAACAGCCGACAGGCTCTTCATTATTGGCGGGCAAGATCTATCTAACGTGTGGTTGGATGATGTCTATGTTTACGATCTCTTGGGAAAAGCCTGGGTCCAACGGAGGAACTTCCCCCACCATTGTGGCACCTATCGTAGCGTGGCTGTATCCGCCAATCTACGCGTTCGACTACCTCAGGAAGAAGTGCGCGCCAACGACAATACCGCTATTCTAGGATCTCCAGGGTCTCGCTTCCGTTCAGACAAGTCCTCCCCTTCTTCGCAAGACTCCACGCCCACCGAGTCCCTTGTCCATCTGCCGTACTCCGCCACCCCAACTGACGACTTTCCAAATGACATCTATCTTTACAGTAATTACAATGTACGCTTCTGGCTTATCATCGCAATCGTAATCCTCTGCTCACGACATATTTCAAGTTCACGGAAGTCAAGCGCGAACTGGAAGTTTTCTCCCCATTACCTGACACCGACTTCACAATCACCGATCGTTCCACAGCAATGACCGGAACCTCCTTTCCTCCTGGCCTTCGATTTCCCTCGGGTGCAATCTTGGGCACTCACTTTCTCATCGCCGGCACCTACCTCGCTCACACATACCAATCTTATTCCATTTGGGCGCTTGACCTGATCACAATGACTTGGTCACGCATCGATCCAGGAAACGCCGTTGCATCTGGATCATGGTTCCGTGCATGTCTTTGGGCAGAAGCGAATAAATTCGTCATATTCGGAAACCGCAATGGGAATCTGGTGGAGGATTATAATCGTCGACTCCTCAGCTGGGATCACGTAGCCGTGATTGATCTGGAGTCGTTCGGTATCTATCAACCGCCGTCACTGCTGCTCGATATCCCTATGCAGGAATTTGGTTTAGCTGCCATGGAGGAAGGGGTTTTGGCGGATTTTGAGATTGTTTGCGATGATGGGCGCAAGATCAAATGTTCGAGAAAAGTTTTGGAGGATAGATGGCCGTGGTTTAAAGATCAACGGGTAAAGTTTCTGGAGCGCGCCCACCAGGCTATTGAGATTTTACCGTCTTCTTCCATGGATGTCGGCCTTCCCGACCTTCCCGGAGCGCCAGACTCATCAGAGCCTCGGCCGGATCCCCGGTTAACACCGCGCACTTTCCACCTATCGGAACCGTACCCGATCACACTGGCATTATTGCAATACTTTTATTCCCTCGCACTCATCACTCCTCTCCAACACGCCCCTGCTGTTCTAAGTCAGCTATTGATTCTCTCCAACACATATCAAATCACGCACCTGGAAGCTTTAGTGAAGCATGCGATGCATCGAGCTCTGTCCAACTCAACCTCTGTTGGAGTTTACGAAGTAGCGACGCTCTGTAGTTGTCGAAGTCTCCAAATACGGTAGGTTTCTTTTATTACCTGGATATGATGGTATATTTACTTCTTTACGTCGGGGTGTAGTGCTCTGAAGACTGTTATGGTAAGCTTTCCGCCACAAGTTACACGTGTAGTAATGCGTAGGGCTCATGGTGCTCCACAACATCCAGTCATATAGCCAGAAAAGGACGGGCCGTTCTCGCTCGGATAGCAAAGGTGGCAGCGGCGGTAACCGTAACCCTGACCCGGGCGATAGCGACCATCAAGGGCAGGGTTCAGACGAGACCCTAGGATCGTCAGCTCGGGCCCGAGGCGCCTCAGACGCCAGGCTACCGACCGTCGATCAACAAAACGCTGCGACCAGCAGGGGTCATGTTGCGCAAATCAGTAAGTAGGATACACATGAGCCGTCCGTGGGTAAATCAGTAGGATCCTGATTTTGTGATTACACGTTATGTAGCCGTTCCCACTTGTGATGGAGGCTCATATCATTTTCCGGCTTCCGCTCCAGTTTCAAGCCCAAAAATAATTGAACATTCGCACAAGGCAACCCCTTCAGCGAGCACCTTGACGCCACCACGCAGTTGTACGGTACCAAACCATAGCAGGCCATTCAGCGTCGTCTCTGCATTTACGGACTTCGAGCTATGCGCCGTCGCAGAACTGCTTTCCCCGGCTGTTTCACATGCGCGCAGCGTGGCTGAAGAGCAAGAAGCTACTGGAGTTGCGTTGGATGATGATGATTACATCGATGCCAGCATTAAGCCCTGCGAAAAGCGCCAAAGGAAGACGTCTATCACACCTCACCTTCTTTTAGAATGCGAAGAGCCATTCTCTCCTCTACATCCCTCATACTCTCCTGCGAGCTGTACCTTCACTCCCTCCGAGTCAGAATACGAATCATATCCCGAAGATAATCACTGGCACCCACACACTCCTTCACACTCTGCCTACCCCCCCGCCTTTCACCTTCCACGTCGTGTTCGTGCACGGAAACAATCCAGTACCGGCGTGAGCACAAGCGATTCCGATACACCATCACTTTCCTCTTCGGTTACCTCCGTCAGTTCATCATATTCACAATCATGTTCTCCGCCCAGAAGCCCTGCTACTCTGAAAACCCCAGTCGATCATACACCATCACAACTCACCCTCGCCATCATCGAGGAACGTTCCGCGGAAAATGGCTCACAAAGCTCTGGGAGCATTGTCTTCGCACCCACTGAGCGTTCTTTGGGAGACGCCAAATCTCTTCGGACCCTGGAAATCCGGCCAAAGAACCGAAACGTTGAGAACCTGCGTGTGCACGTGCCGCCCCTCTCTGTTCCCTTCCCAGTCTTGACCCATTCACCATCACCCACTATCGACTCTACGCTGCCCGTGTCTACGAACCGGATGGTGCGCCCAGGTCTGAAATCCCTGACGCGTATCATATCTCCCGGGTCCAAAACCTCCAAGTCTTTTGAAAGTGGCTCGGAACTATCGATGTCGCCGACCATGAGCCTCGCCACGTCGAGATTCTCCAAGGACGACGCCAAGGAGGAGAAGACGCGGAGAGCGGAGGAGAAGACGCGGAAAGCGGAGGCAAAGAGGATGAAGAAGGCCGAACAAAAGGACAAGGTCGAGCGGCTGGCTGAAGAGCTCAAGGAGCGTAAGCGACGCCAAGCTCTTGCGCGGGAACGGGGCTCTGTGCATTCACAACGATCCGGAGGGCGTACTGGTCATGGACCATGGGACACGCATATCGCCATGTACGACGGACTTGGAAGCGCGATGTAGGATTCCAGGACTTTCCATGTTGCTCGATCTACGCCATTCGTTTTCGGATATTGTTCTGCGTATATATATATTCTGTATGCCACTCCTTTGGGCATGTTTTGGCATTCGTTCGACAAATGTACCTGTTATTAATGTAGATTTTACATGTATCACCCTAGTCATATATTGGAACGTGGACAGCATAATAAATGCACCATCGCAACCATACGACAATAAGAGGGCAGTGATGGAATGGATGCAACATTGCAATATAAGAGAGATGCTATTACAGGAGGCAGATCCAAATGTCAACGAGCAGTCTCCTTTAGATCAACCCTTGTAATAGCAGTGTATTCGAACTACCCTCCGCACGGCTACCGACCCTTAGAGACACGTCCACGTCAGGGCCCGACAAAGGTGGAGCAGCATTGTGACCACCAGTGACTGGATCAGGTTCGTCGTGTCGCACCTCTCTCTCTCGGACTACTTCCCTCTCAGGAAGATCTACAGATGACGATGACCCGGATACATGTACCAGTCGTGAAGTCGAGATCAGATGATTGTCTATCAAACATTTATCAGATCATTCACGCCTTGGACAGTCACGACGAACGACCACTCACATTCCTTGGCATGTGCTGGGAATCGAAGATCGTTAGACGCCCCCGAGATGTCGCTCAAACTGGACATGACGTACCAAGATCTTTCTGCTGGTTACATGAGCCACCTTGCTCACAATCCGGGCGGTTCGCAATGTCTGCACCCAAGTGACCCTTTTGACGTTCGCGAATCCACCAGTCCTTCAAACCCCAGAGTAATACTTCTGTTGCACAGTGTCTACAAATGCGCGTTCTTGGAGCGGTAGGGTTATCATCAATTCCCGCTGCGACACTATGCATATCCACAAAAAGGTCCGATTCAATTAGGGGTCGGAACCCGTTGGGTTGTGACTGTATGTGCTGTACGATCTGCAAGCGAATCATTAATCTCTCAGGGACTCCAGTAGACACGTATCACGAACTCACGTCACGATATATTTGTCTTGGGGTGATTTGTCGATTGGTCAAGTAATCCAACATGATGTCAACTTCGACGGTGTTGTTTTCAAAGCACTCATAGACCTCGGACGATTGAATAAGGTCACCGACGTCGCTCATGTTGTGAGGGTGTTGGCTGGGTATTGCTGCCGCAAAACATCTACCCTGGACGTTGATTCCACAGAACGACACTTGACAAAAATCACATTTCGTCGTGACAGGGGCACCAAGGGCAAGCAGCATTTCACTAACACGGTGCCATAAGCAACCCTGGAGGATAAAGCACGAGAATTTCATACCAGTTTCCGCAATATGCGTGTCCCGGAGGCGCACCGTCGTCGAGATGCCAAGCCTGTTCGGGGTCGACCGAAAAGTCCACGATCGGTTGTGGACATCTCCAACCATACGCGTTATCTGGTCCACAGTGTGGACAAGGACGAGCATAATCTGAATTCTGGTTGAGATTTGGTTCTGGAGATGCCTCTCGGGGAGTCGGAATCTGACGGAGAGCTTGAGGAATGATCCATGGATGTTAACTACCGTACGCACCCTCATTGAGGAGCCAGCTTCGTAAATTTCGTCCGCCTGCATTCGCTCCCGCTCCGTGCGTGTCCTAGAGGGCATTGCGCGTAGCAGGACATCGACGATTGTCTGAAGGGGACGAGACGGAGTGACGAAAGTCGAGACGCCTCTACAAGCAGGACAGTTTGTGCCACCGTTCTGTAGAACAATCTAGTTAACACACATGTAACCATCCCCGAGGCTTCCAAACAAGACAAGAAAGCGCTTGGGGAAGCCAAGCTCGCTCATGATTATGTCGTCGGATCCCTTTCGTGGCACTGGGCGCCGACACTAACGGCAGCTCACCTTGATCCAAAGAACACAACAGCTGCCACTGGATTAGCATTTGATGACACGCTGGAGACATGAACTGATACTACCTTCCGCAAAAGAAGTGCTGACAGGGCGACACAACTACGGGCCGGTAGACGAGTTCGGCGCAGCAGCCACATTGAAGCTCCTGAGCGAGATCCTCGACGAGTGCGTCATATTTGGAGGTAGATGCTATTGGTAGTTGAGCCATGTCTTCTGAGGGGTTTCCCTTGAACCTCTTGCTCGTGATCTCGTCGTCGGCACTCTCGAAGGAGGGTGACGGTGGTCGCTTGAGTGTGGAGGTGGAGGGATGGTGGTCATATGCAACTGGTGTTGTATGGAAAGGGCGCGAGCGTTCCATGGAGACTTATCACGCTGGATGAAGACAACGACGCGCATTTCTGGCTTAAGTACGTCCGTGAATGTATTGGCAGCCACATCATTCCGTTTTAGGAAACATCGGCAAATGGTACTATTTAATGTCATCAGTTCGAAACTACATATTCCTCTGGACCCGGTGGTGGAAGCGGTCGACCTGCTTTTATACAGGCAGCAGTAAGTCGTTCACGGATTATCTGCGACCGGTATCGTTGCCCTAGCGCGTACGCTTCAGCGACGATCCAGAGCACTGGTCAGAGGACTTACCGTCACAGGGCCACAAGCTACTCAGGTAGTCGATAGGCTTAAAAAGTGTGGAACCCACATCGAGGGCAAGAGTCAACGATTTATCGCGTTCCCAAAGAGATAGTGCCCTGTTTCGGTTGCAGATCAGCGACATGATGCACAATTCCTTGACGTCACTTTACCTGCTGATCTGGCCCATGAACCAAAACGCAAAGAAAGGTCGGTGCAGCAATGGTTGTGATCCATGTCCCGTCACGGATCCCAGTGACTGGACAATACGCTGGGCGACAACGGCTTGATGGGTGACTTGAAATCGACAATGTGAGCTGAATCATGCGGAGCCAGACAAGATCGACGTACGCCACTCCTTTGCTTTCTCATGGAAAAGGTGAGTGACGTCACTGGAAGTGGTTGAGTCGGGTTTTTTTCGACCAGTCAAACAGGGAAACACCTACCCAGAAGCAAGTGGTGCATATCGTTGAAATTCATACGTCACAAGCATCCGTACACTGCGAAATGATCAATCCGATGGGCCATAAGAAAAACATCTTGCTTACTTGAATAGATACTCGCGTCCATGGAACAGGAACGCTCTCTCAAGGTCACATCCATGTGAGTTGAGCGCTGCTTCGAGCGCATCTGCTTCGAGCCATGCATCTAGTCCAAACCGTGCTATCTGGGTTGTCGTCACGCTCGGGTCGTAAAGCATCCTCAGACAGCTGTGCCAAAGTAGTGTGGTCCTATAATTGATTGACCAGACGGTGTCTTTTCCAGAGTGGCCATGAGAAGAGCGCAACGCCTCACCGGGGAAGAGCAGCGCAAACTAAATGCCCACAGGTCAGTGGAGTAAGACGGACGAGGAGGAGTGCATACATTGGCGGGTTCTATCATAAAGAAATCAGTCGGTCTCCGGTTTTCTGACGTGGTATATGTGGTGTGACCAGCTATGAGCTGTAGCGTGCTCCAACAAAGCCTCCGACAAGTCTCCTTTCTGATTTCTGCATCTGTCCAAGAAATATCCCAGGCCGGGGCAGAAATCCAGAGGGGGGTATACTCATGGACGGCGGGCCAACATTGTCCGAGCGTTCGAGAAACACAGGAACAACCTTGCGACGGGTACGGTATATGTGCATTGTCCACTCCAGCATTGAGTAACGAACTAGTTGCCCAAGTTTGCGACGCAGACATGATCGAGGGGACAGAGCGTGGAGAAAATCTGCTGGAAGCGGGGTCGTTTATGTCGACAAAGCTCAGAGAAAGCGTCCTGATAATGGTGTCGAGCATGACCAGAGCAGACGAGCATCGCTCGCCGGTGTGATCAGGATGCGTGCAGACTTCGAACAAGGCTAGTAGCTTTTGGACTGTCAGATAAGGGCAGAAACAAAGAGGCGTACTTACCCAAGCTGCCTGTGCTAGTTCTTCGTCGATCCAACGAGCGTTGAAACTGGCCTCGAGGGCGCCTTGAGCGAGGTCCCGGAGACGCATAGCCTTCCGGCGGCCTTCTTTTCCGAAACCTGCCTCGGAGGACTGAAAAAAGGTTGCGATGGCCAGTGCTGCAGGCAGCAGACTGGGTTGCAAACCAGCCCGCCTCTCTGGATCGAAATAGATAGATAGAAAGCGAGGGACGTTGATGAAGGAAACCCAGTAATTTGAAGAACGAAAGAAAAATCGTAAATCGCCAGTAATCTCGTTTGCCGCCTGTTGTCGCTGAGACATGGGTATGGATACGGATAGGGACGGAAAAGAGAAAGAGTACATGGCGAGGAGGGAGTCCCACCAAGTTTTACGAGCAAAGTCAAGGGAAGGTTCGCAGATAATGTCCGGAGTTTCCTCAGAGGTGTCGGTGTCGGTATCCTGGTATGCAGGGATAAATACGTGAGACGTGGTTGCGCTGATGAGAGGGTTGGCTGGGGAATGGAGGTTAGTTAAGCTGAACATGTCACGTAGACCCTTTAATCACAAGTGGAATGAGAATGTCAGCGACGGGTGAGGAATAAGTAAATACCTGACTGGTCATGTCGTATAATGCGCTGTCCGAGAGGACGGGGAGCGGATTAGATATGAGAGCTTCTGGGCCGGTGAGTAAAGGTGGTGGTGCCGGGGCAGGTTGAAATGGGAGGATGTTAGCTAATTGGGGGTCGAGCACGAGAGAAGGGGTGGAGGAGGAAGTGCCAGTGGGGGGTAGTGTCGTGTCGCGCCTCTTTCGACGGCTGCGACGGGAGGCGACTGGGTCGGCGTCGCTCTCCTGGGCCTCGCAGGCCATGCGCTGTCGTGTGCCGGGCGTCTTGTCCGGACCTCTGCGCTTTGGAGCATTGTCGTAGGTACAGGGGTCGGTCGGCTTGGCGCGACGGGTGCAGTTGTGACAGTCGGGCTTCACGCCATCACAGCGGATTTTGCGCGTCCGGCTTAGATGCGGGTGAGGACTCGGAGGGGGATGGTGAGCAAGAAAAAGCCGTACCATTGCAAGCAGGCAACGTAGACGCGCGCGCGGGGCTTTCCCTGGGTGGTGAGTGGTTGATCTGGGGCGAGCTCGATGTGAGGTTTGGCTCTGCGGGGTTTCTTGGTAGATGTGGAGGGCGGGACGGGCTGATCTGGGATGGAGATGGCGGGGAGGGACATGGAGGGAGTCGAGTAAGAAGTGAATGTGCTAACATTCCCAAGACATTAACACCGACGACGACGACAACCCTGATGTGCCTCTCACAGTTCCGGTAAGTCATGTATTCAGTCCCCCTCCTCGTCGCCCTCGCCGCAGCAGCTATACCCACATGTCCTGCCATCCCTCGTGTTACGCTCGACGCTGCAACTACCCTCTCACCCGCTCAGCTCGCTGCCCTAGCACCTTACACCCAGTTCGCCAGGGCAGCCTATTGCTCCCCTTCCATCGTACAGTACTGGACCTGTGGTCGTATGTCTCTCTCTTGGCTTTCGATGACCCTGCCATCTGATCCTTCCCAGAGGCTTGCCAAGCCGTCCCCGGATTCCAGGTTTCTCTCACAGGTGGGGACGGTAACGCCGTCCAATACTGTATCACCATCTCCTCCCCATATTGCCTATCTCTTTTCATCCCTCTCCAGATTATGTTGGATATTGGCCCTCCTCCAACTCCATAGTCGTCGCCCACCAGGGCACCGACCCCACACAGCTGTAGCCCTTGCATTCCCCTGTTGCTGTCCTTTCGTTCACTCTCTCCTAGCCTCTCCGATCTCACCGATGCCAACATCGTCTTGCAAAGCCTCGACCCTACCCTCTTTCCTGGCATAGTCAGCAATGTCCAGGTCCACAGCGGTTTCGCCAACGAACACGCCAAGACTGCGCCAATCATTCTCGACCAAGTAGAGTCCCTCATCTCTGAGTATGGCGCGACATCCGTCACCCTGGTATGCATCTCTATCCCCACCACAACCTGTCCTCATCTTGGATAGGTCGGTCACTCCCTCGGAGGAGCGCTCGCCGAACTCGACTGCATGTTCATGGCCCTCAACCTACCATCCGACATCGCCATCAAAGGCGTCACCTTTGGCACTCCTCGCGTCGGTAATTCCGCATGGGCCGCTCTTTTTGATGCAACAGTTTGTATTTTCACCGTCACCGTCTCAAAGCAGCTCAAAGATACATCTTCTCTATACATAGATCTCCGACTTTGAGCGCATTAATAACGAAAAAGACACCATTCCCATCGTCCCTGGCCGTTTCTTGGGATTCTCGCACGTCAAGGGTGAGATTCATATCATTCAGCCCAACGACGTGGTGCAATGTCCTGGTAGGCACCGCAATTCATTGATTCAGCCACCCACTTCCTCTGACACTTGGTTATGTGCTAGGTGACGACGACGCGACAGACGCTGAGTGCACGATCATGACGGTACCTAACGTCTTTGATGGCGATATTCTTGACCACCTGGGTTCCTACCAAGGGATCTACATAGGCACGATTTTCTGCACGTAAATAGGAATGCAAGATCGGAACTTGCATTCCATTTTTGTCTTGCTAGTGCTAATTGTAGCACGACCTTGTATTCTTGCCATGCTTGCCAGAAGTCACGCGATGTACAAAGATTTCGTCGTCCTTGTGGACATGTCATCTTTGTTGGCGTCCATCAGCCATGATGCTAAAAGAATGCAAGATTTCACAATGGTGAGCACGCGGCTCATCTTCACGTGCTGGCTCATCGTGCTCACTTATCTAGGATTCTCGTCCTGCCAAGGAGATCCACGGTGGCGCGTGCAAATGTCTCGCACGAGAAGGTGCTCTCGGATAACAAGAGTGGAGTTGCATATCCCCAGTCGGTGGTACGCAGGGTAAGATAGATACCAATACACCAGTTTCAGGGGGAAACAGCAACCCTTCCGGGATGTGGGGGTGATTCTTCTCGAGTTGAACAGGTAATCATGAGTTCGGACAGCCAAATCGGAATGCAGGACGAGCATGTTAACCTAAAACTGCCGTCTGCCGTTCCATTCGGGTAGAATGAAGAAGCTCATCGATAGGAAACAGAGTGACATGCAGCAATTTCTATTGAAGTAACAGAACTACTTTGTACGCATGATGCGTAGTTTATGGGGCTTGTATACAAAGTTCTCCGCGTAGTTCTTTGGAGGGATCCTCTTTACTGTTTCCGGTTGACTACAAAAGGAAGATGGTTGAACTAGAAATACACGAAAGGGATACTTGACACTTACACATAGTAGTCCCACCCTAGGAGCAAACAATGCGACGTGAGCGAAAGAAACACCGCAAGAGACGATTAGATACCTTGCTTTTCAGCGAAGTGAATGGCATCCTCCTTGCTCCTGAAGGAGAGGCGTGTACCTTGCATGTAATCCGCGCTAGTAGAGGAGTTGACACCAAGTCCGCTGTTCGCACAATAACTACTCACGAACTAGCCCAGCCCATCAAGGGGTTCTCCCAGCGGCCGGCGCCCTGGAGGACATCCCAGTCGATGCGCCAACGTTCCGACTTTCCAGAGCCACTTTGCATGGTATTCCGCGTTGGCTGGTAAATGCGCACCGCACGGTGACGAAGTTCAACTGGGGAAGTGAAATGAGTGTCCTAATTGCATGACAACTACGACTAAGATGGATACCGGGTGCACCGCTGACTATATCGGCGGTGAAAACCTCGTGGTGGACGGGTTCCGCAATTTGTGTGCTCTCTGATTTCTCGGCTGTGACTTGCGTTTGGGCAGTTGCATTGGTGGTGAGGCCACGGACGTACGCCAACGCGTTCAAGGTTGGTCGCGTACGGCAAGCACGAAGGAGCGACATTGTTTTTCGATGGTTGTCGTTTGAGTACACCGCAGTGGCTGTGTCCCTCACACTCACGCTAATAGTAAAGCGATAAGATATGCACCCGCGCTCACCTGACCACGATGGGTCGAGAGATGAGAACGTATTAATACGAAACGGGATCTGGATGTCTTCTTGATCCTACCCCAATGCAGAGCCAACCCAGGGTGGTCATCATCGGTGCTGGGTGAGTCGCTGCGCTCCCCAAATACCATTTACTACTAGTACTCATCTGTACTCGAGCGTGGGCGGCTTGTCCTTTGCTATCGCACTCAAGGCTCAGTTTGGCTTTGGAAATTTTACGGCAAGTGTCGCCTCGTTGCCCGAGAGGGAGAATTCGCTCACCATCCATCCGATTAGATATATGAAAAAGCAGACGAAGTAGGCGGCTGCTGGAGGGTGGGTACCCCTCAGGCTGAGATGTCAATAGCAAATGTTTGACGTGCTTGCAGGCCAATACATATCCTGTCCGTGCGACAACTCGCCTGGAAAATTTTAATTCATCGTTTCTAGGGCTGCTCTTCGGACGTGGAGATACACTGGTATAGCCTATCGTCCGACCTCAATCCAAGCTGGAACAAATCTCATGGCTTGCAACCCGAAATTCAAGCATACTGGATTGGTCTAGCAAAGAAATATGGATTGTATCCTCACCTTGTCTTCAACACCAAAGTGATCTCCGCAGAGTGGAACGATGTTCACAAGCACTACAAGATCACCGCCGAAGACGTTCTGACCGGGAAGAAGATAATTGATACCGCTCAGATTGTAATTTCAGCAGTAGGGGTCCTGGAGACCCCCAAAATCCCGTATGAGATACCAGGCCTCGAAACATTTAAAGGAATCTCGTTTCATTCAGCGGCGTGGCCGCAGGGGCTGGATCTCCGCCACGAGCGTGTTGCCGTCATCGGTAACGCGTCTTCTGGGTACTTTACAAAGTGGCAAATTTTTGGGTCGACACATTGACGTGTTTCCTAGCGCCCAGTTCGTTCCCTGCCTTGCGGCAGACCCCAGTGTTCAAGTCATCAATTTCATTCGAACTCCTGTGTGGTTCAACACCCGAGTGAGCCGCGGTCTACAATCTATTCCCACAGCTACTCACGATTCTCAGCCTCATATACCATATTCCAATGCGGCGAAATGGGTGTTCGCCAACATACCCCTTGTGATGAGGCTTCATCGCGCATACACCATGTTCAAGGTGCCTCGGACCTCCCTTTCGCCTGGAGCGCTTATGGACGACATACACAGTTTGATTGGCCCTCGCTGAAATACCAGAGTGCAGCGGCTCGTGAGAGACATCGTCAAGTAGGTTCAAGTCTCGCGTGTCATTTTCAGAACGTTGATGCCTTGCAGACTTTGCGACAATACATACTAGACAGTACGCCAAGCAAGTATCACGACTACTTGATACCCACGCATCGTAAGTCCAGTGTGCGCTCCCGATAAATTGATCTTTGATTTCTTTCAGCTCCTGGGTGCAAACGAACAGGTAGGCCGTTTGACATCGAAACGTTCACCCTCTAATATCGATCCGGCAGTGGCCGATAGCGGTTATCTCAAAAGCCTAGGTCTGCCAAACGTTGCTCTCAACTTTGATGGGATCGAACGTATATTAGAGAACGGCATCCTAACAAAGAAAGGCAAGGCATATTTTTTCTTGTACGTTCTGCGAAACCTTATGTTTTTCCTCGAAAAGGCGAAGTACTACCGTTTGATATCATCGTCTACGCGACGGGATTCATAGGGGTCAGTATTTTCTTCTGCTTCTTATTCAGTTTTCTGACGGGGTCGGCGACAGGACCAGTATCCCGTCCACGTGAAAGGATTAAATGGAACGACTGTCCAGGGGTATTATGATGCCCACGGAGGTCCCACCGGTTACTATGGTACAACGATCCCCGACATCCCGAATTTTTACATGTTAGCAGGTGCGTCCGACGTGACACCCCCTGTCGCGTTGTTCATCACCGTCCAACGTAGGTCCCAACACCAGCACACCGACGTCCACGCTCTTCGTTGAAGAAGTCCAGGTCGGTGATGATTCACTCGTGTTATCGTGACGCTCACACTCGCTGGTCCGACAGATCTCCTATGCTTTACAGCTTATCAAACCAGTGCTCGACGGCCTGGTATCGGCCTTTACCGTCAGGGGTGACGCCACGGACGCGTACAACACCAAGCTGCAAGAACGACTGTCGCGCTCCGTGCACTCGCAGTGTTACTCGTGGCAACGCACGGGTGGGACTGGCAAGGTCTTCAATCCGTTTCCTTGGGCGGTGACCCTCTGGTGGTGGTGGCTTCGTCGGCCGATTTGGGCGTATTAAGGGTGTCTGCGTTCGTGCTGCTGTCTGTTGCGTATGCGCGTCGACCGGCGTTGCATTCGTTGTACGAAAAGGTAGGTTTCCCTTGTCGGCACTGTAAAGTCTTCGCTCACTGTCTCGGAAGCTTCAGCTATTCGGAAGACCATTAATTGAGCCCCGACCGCTTATGTCGAACTAGAAAGGAAGTTGGTCGCTTAGACTTGGCTTGGATTAAATTCAGAAGAATCTTGTGGAGATGCTGCGATCTTCAGGACTGAGCATTGAGGAAGACTGCTGGGGTATGGACTATATATATGTCGCTATATAACATAAATTACAATGATATTTCATTTGCAAAATGTGAGCTGATGATGAATCGATGATCGCTGGCCCCCGATGCTAATTCCAACAAAAAAAATTCATGCGTCAAACCCAATGATTCGGCTCACTGGACGCAGCGTGATTACGAGATTGTTCTTGACGACTGGTTCTTCTGCCACGTCGTCCATTTCTGAGTCATCCTCCTCCGGATCGCTATCTGACTCTCTGCCAGCGTGTTTCGGGCCCAGCATGCTGACAACCCGACTGATGTGAGCCTCGGATTGTTTGAAAGATGGAGGTGCGCGGAGGGAGACAGCAGCGTCACATATCGCCTTGATCACATCATGATCAAGCTCGATGTTGAATAGATCGAGAATGTATCTCCGCACAGGGAGACGGTAACGCTGCGTAGAGATGATATGGAGGGCCCTGAAAAATACTGTCGGTGAGGTGAACGCGGAACGGTACTCGGGACGTGACTTCATTCTGATGCGTCAAAGTGAGACAGGAACGACTTGCCCGGTAGAAAGACTGACCTTGCCAAGGAACGCGAGGCAGCGTTTGCTATCACGGTGTTGCTCAGATTGTCAATCGCGGTGATCACTTCGAGTTCCGTCTGCACGATAGGGGGGAGGAGACGAATGTCCGCATCACTTTTGACTTCAATTGGTTCCCAAGTGGGGAGCTTGACCGTAACCATGAGTAAAAATCTTGCGTATGCATGTAATCCATACCGAAATAAATCTGTCCAAGTCCATTGGTACACACAGTCCGGTGGGGAGGCCGAGGGGTGATAGAGTGGCCTCCCACCTATAGTCGTCCAGTATTTCGACACCTTGTGTGGTCGATGATATCAACCCCAAGACGAAGAAACACGTTCTAAGATTTGATTCAGTGCCTTGTCGGAACCTGAATTCCTTCCGCTCACCCTCGTACGGAAGGGATCGGAGAGTGCTCCGCTATGTCCAGAATCGACGGAATAATCTCTTCCTCCTCGAGAAATGGCAAGCCACCTTCAGTCGCACCAACATTACCCTACACACGTCGGTGAATCGAGGACCGTGACGAGAAACGTAGAATGACTCACGACTGCCCAAAGAATGCTCTTTAGCTTCAAGATGAGTTCGAGATCTTCGCTCTCAAGACCATGCTGCCGAATGAAATGAGAAAACTCTGCAAAATGCCCCTTTTCACTCAAAACTTGACAGCCGAGTTCAGTCTTGGACATCTCCCCATAAAAGTGAGGAGGGACGACCCCGTCGAAGGCTCTGTTAGCGTCTATTAGAGCTAGAGCTTGAATCGAAATTTAATACTCGCAGAACGTCTTCGTCATCCTCCGCAGCTTCGGAACTGAATACCTTGGCCAAGAAGATCTCTACTTGGACTACATAATAGGTGTTTCGTTCCTAATATACTGGTGGTTAGTTGAAAATCTGACAAAGGCATGTCCTTACATGGAACCACATATCCATCTCTCTATCAATGTAACCAGCATTGTAGAGATACCGGAACCCCATTGGAGTGGACATAAATCTGGTGGATGATATCAGTCAGATGAATGCAAAGAGCGTCGCGTTTTAATATTGACTTCAACAGTAGAGGATGGCCTATTTCTCCGAGATGGTCCATCGTCGGTTGCATCTCCACAACCAGCTGGAGGACTTCCATGGCGTCACACGCTTCTTCAAGGAACTGAATGGCCATCTCGCATACTTCCGGAGAAGGGTCATAGAGTTGCGTCAGGAGAAGCCGCAAACTCCATGAGACCGGACTGAGCGAATTGCGAATAAGTTCGCCGAGATGACTCGTTGCAAACAATCGAACGTGAACGTCTTCGGAAGTCAGAGCTTTCGAGAGCACTACGCGGGGATGCCCATCACTAGATAGGTATTACGTTTTGAATATTATAGGGGCAAAAACACGCGAAGACGTACATGGTGTAGTCTAGATTCGTGATCACTGCAGTTATGAGATCTTCACGATTCCGGAGCTCGCTAAGATGGTAGAAAGCAGTAAAGACCTTCGACTTTTCCATGAGCCTGTAAACTGGGTCAGGAAAGATGCGAGCGGATGTGATGTCTCTCACATACTCGAGTCCCTCTGGATGTTTGCTGAGAGTACCGAGCATTTCAAAGTATCCGTAGGTTAGGGTATCCGATATGCGTGCTTTAGAGAAAATGGGGTCAGATTCAGGAGTGCCGTTGAACTACCGGCCGTGATCAGCGCGCGAACTCATAAGAAGTGGGACACGTACTGGATCGAGCTGGGCAAAACTCTTCACGATTTGATTGAGAAAATCGTCCTCCGACATCAGAAAGCGAACCCCGTCCGGGCTTGCAAGGAGGGTCGTGAGAAGATTGCATCCCAGTCGCACCCATCGAAGATTAGGCTGTCGTACGACTCGTAAATCAGAAAAGAGTGACCTTACATTGAGCTCACCTGTTTACGCGGAAGATCTGAGAAACGATGTGAAAATGGGTGAAAGAATGACATGAGGCGGCGCATGAAGCGCGAAACTTTGATAGCCTCCTCCAACCGTTTGGGGTTCAGAAGTGGACCTTCAATTAATTCTTGGAGCATATCAAAGTTCCATTTCACATTGTCTTTAGTGAGCATAACCTAGACAGCACTCTTACAAAACTGAAATCGACTTTATATATGAAACGACCCACCTGAGTTTCAAGCAAGCATGATTGGAATGTTTTGTCATCCATCTGCATGCCCATCTTGATCTTGCTTTGTTCTACTTGACGTTGTCCTCGACGGACGGCGTCTTCCGCAGAATTGGCCCTGAACAAGAACATCGTTCGGGTGAAAAGTGTGAGAGAGCAAGGCACAGCTAACCTCGGTCTCGTACCCTTGATGTTAGGTTGCAACCTTGCGCGATTACGGTTAAAACTATCAATCGCGGACATTGCTGACGTCCCGACAATTCTATGCTCCCCAGGATTGTAATCCGACGCGAGATTAAAGATGCGAGGAACAGCCTGTATGGTTGCTGCAACGGCTAATGGCAAGACTCTGTTGGCCATTTGCATGACCTCTGCCATGAGTAAAGTAGCCTTCCGCGTCAGGGTGGACCCCATGGTGTTCTCCTCTAGCATGCAAGTTAATGCCTGATAACAATGTCAGGATGCGTCACTTTCAAAAGCAGTGGAACATGATTACATCGAGCAAACCCGCATTAGTGAAGACTAGAATAAGGAGAGCAATGTATTGGTCAGTCAGTTTCAGCGTTTCTGGCGGCCGCTCCGGCTGTTTGTTTTCACCAATGCGTTCAGGCAAATTCCGAGGTTTACGATACACTGCAAAGCATGTGACTGAATTCTACGATATCATAGTCAGGTCACTCACTCGTCAACCGACGTCCATCGATGAAGGTCTTGTACCACTCAGGGGCCTTGATGTTGAGAAGGTCGAAGAACATGTCGAGGACGATTTCCTACATTTCCGTGAGTACTTGGGATCTCACAGAGAATGTAGACGTACTCTTGTATCAAGGGACGGTATTCGTAACGTGTTAACAATGGATTTAATCGCTCTTTGGTCTTCCATGCAGAAATACATCAGCCCTACCAAAGTGTCAGCCGTGAGCGGATCAAGCATTTACATCACCAACCACTCCAAGTCCGTAGCATAAGTTCAATGACTTTTGTGCAGCTTCTCATGCGTTCCGCGTGATCGGAGCCTCGCCCGTACGCATCGGTGACTGCCAAAAATGCAATCTTGGGGAGCTATTTGAGGGAAACGAAACCAGTGGATATGCAACGTACCTCGACATCAACACCTAATCGCAGGTAAGCACGAGTGCGCGGGGAGTCAATTATGTGAAGGAACGTAGCTGCGAGGATGGGTCCAAGCTCCGCTGGACCTTCACCAAGAGCGTGGAGGAGGAACCGGATACCGCCTGTCCTCGCAACCAGATCGATATCAAGCAAACCTATCGTCCAGGAGGCGGTCAGAGGGCGACGATAATTCACTTACGGGCTTCACGAACTCATCTCTGCCAACGTTTCAACGCATATCTGCCTAAACGGGTCCTCTGCGTGCTCAGCAACAGCAACGAACGCTCGCATTATTGGCTCGGACAATGGAATGATATTCGATCCAGTGCTTCCTCGTCTGTCACGTTTCTCTGATACGATGTCAACCACAGCACGGATGAGCTTGATGACTTGTTCCCTCTCAACAGCGTGTTTGTTGTCGCGCGCAAGTGACCTAGGGAAGGTTCACAAAATATATCAGAGCCAGAAGCAAACGACCCTACTTTACTATGAACCATTCCAAGGGCTGACGATGTAACTCTTCAACTGAGGCAGAATCAACCAACGAGTGACGGATAAGCCTGTACGACGCTGCGCGACAGTGATTTGAGGATTTGTCTGAAAGGCATGGTATCACACTTGCGCATCTCGTAAGCCGACACACCATGAAGGTAGAGAAGAACGGAACTGACGATTGAACCACGTCAGACACGCTTAACTCGTAACAGACGCGAAGATTACGCTGGAGAAGATTGACGAGCTTATTGATTATGTCTATACGCGATTTGTCGAGTTCAGAATTGGTAGTGCCGGGAGAAGGGCTCGTTGATGATGCCATGGCTGGGGTCGATAAACTCGGGCGAGATGTATTGGCAAGCGACTTGAGATAAGTGTTTGCTTGGTTCAATGCAGTACGGAAGTCATCTGATAACGCTATTGGATCAAGCCCAAGCTGTTATTAAGGAATGATTACCTCGATCTTTGTCGTCGCTGTCAGCTCGGAAGCGGACAGATGATGGAGGGGCTTGTCCCGCAAACTTGCGCTTGGTCGTGGGTCCGGCGCCATTCTTTCTCCGTTTACCGCGAGTTTCTTGGTGGAGTGAGGGGGATGGAGAAATGATATGTGATTAACTGGGCTCACCTTGCTCGATTCTCTTGGTGAGCATTTCTATCTCATTTGTGGCCATCTCAAGTTCGGACTCGACTTGCATCCGCATGGTGTCCTTAGGGGAGCGGGTTCAGCGTGATACTGTGCAAGACATGACCAACCCGTACGGTGATGGGGAGCTTGAGGAACTTTTCTGCACCTTCCTTGATGCGATTTTCTCTCTCGAGGAGAGCTGTGAGCGCTTCGAGCTGCGGCGGCGGTCGTCGTGATACGCGTGTTTGCTAGAGGTGGGTATATGCGCACCTGATCATCAGATGGTCTGATGGAGATGTCTGTTTCTTGTGAAACGCTGTTGGAGTTCACCGCCGTCGACTGAGAAGAGAAGGTAACGTTGGACTGAAGAGTCGACGCGACTCCCGACACATCCTGAACGTCATTGTTTGCTGGCATGGTTGCCAGTTCGGATTTACCCAAATTAGTTACCCAGGGGTAATCGTAAGATATCTATTATGTAATAGAACATATCGGCAAAACCCGTAA
Source organism: Tylopilus felleus (assembly GCA_038091295.1). Classification (NCBI taxonomy): domain Eukaryota; kingdom Fungi; phylum Basidiomycota; class Agaricomycetes; order Boletales; family Boletaceae; genus Tylopilus; species Tylopilus felleus. The sequence goes on along the minus strand of JBBPOE010000024.1, from coordinate 52,818 downwards.
AACTGCAGAAACAAGGTTCAAGCCACAATCTTTGCAGTCACCGGTACACGATCCACCCGCACAACGCGTTCGACAAGCTCTTCAAGATGGGTACGTGCAACACCGTCATGCTGCCAGTCCACTTTTTTGACAGTATATTCCTCCAGTTCGCTACGCCGCTGCCGCCCTCGCCACCAACCCCGAAAAAAGTCGGTCTCCTGTCCAGGTCACCGTGTCGATCTGACCTTATCACTTTGCTCTCTTACAGCCGCCCGCGCTCGCGGCGAGTATCTCCGCACACACTTCAAGAACATGCACGAGGTTGCCGCTGCCCTTTCAGGTGCATTCTTGATCGCACCTCAGTATCACGGAAACTGACCAGATTTGACAGGCATGAAGCTGACCAAGGCTTATGCTTACCTTGGCGATGTCGTGGAGCACAAGCAAGTCATTCCCTACCGTCGTTTCTCGGGTGGTGTCGGTCGTGCTAGCCAGGCCAAACAATTCAAGACGACACAAGGTGCGTTTTCGTGATCATACCTTGCCGAGAGACCCAACATCTCTACCACAGGTCGCTGGCCCGAGAAATCTGTCAAATTCATCTCCCGCCTCTTGAAGAATGCCGAAGCAAATGCTGACGCCAAGAGCCTGGAACTCGAGGAACTCGTTATCAAAAACATCGTCGTTCAACAAGCACCCGTATGTTGTTCCATGTTCATGTCCTCTGTCCACCCCTTGAACATACAACTTGCCTAGAAAACTCGTCGTCGCACCTACCGTGCACATGGTCGCATTAACCCTTACCAGGGTCACCCCTGCCACGTCGAAATCATTTTGGGGGTCTCGGGCGAGGAGGTGGAGCGGAGCAAGGACAAGGATGCGGTCATCGCGTCTTCTCTCTCATCATTGAACCGACGTCAAATCGCAAGGAGACGGATTGAGGCAGCCCGTGCATGATTCGACTCACAGCCCCGCGTGGCAGGAGCATTGGAAGTCGTATGTGGTTATGTACGCAAAATATGCATATATGCTATGACACGAGACACGACTTCCTTGGGCATCACAAATGCATTTCATTGAGTACAGACGGTCAACGAGCGTGTTAATCAGGTTCGAGAAAGGTACATAAGATAAAGATATCAAGGAAGGGGGTTGAGTAAGGAATGACTGTTGATACTAAAGAGTCATGTTACATTGAAACGATTTCCAGACCACACCTGTGTGGATATTAATCTCGGGCCGTTCACAGTTTGCGACTGCAGTAATGAACGAGATGAGCGGTTGGCCGAAATACAGCAGCAGTCCACGTACCAATTGTCGTAGATGCGTTTTTCCCATTCCGCCTCGGTCCCAACTAAGTATTCAGACAGAACGTGCTCCAACCAGTCACAGATGTAATCCACACGCTGGATTTTAAATGGCGCATGACATTTCTCCATCGCTGCGAAGGACTCGTCATTAACGGCTCAAGGCTCGAGGCTCGAAACAAACCCCTGACAGCCCACGTTATGGGGCGGTAGCGTTTCAGGTTGATCAGACGAGACCCAGGAATATCGGGATGCTGGTCGTATGGTCCTGACCCACATCCGCGCGCGACTTCCCGGATGAAAAGCACTGCGTCGTGTGTCAGGCGCGCGTACAGAATATAGCAATGAGAATCCTTACTCATTCCTGGGAGGGCAGGACAACAACAGCTCTGCAATGTTTGCTTATAGCCCGCCATATGACGGTTTTCCCGGGCGTAAAAGTCCCTTAACGTAGTCCTCATCCGTTCGTGGGCTGGGCTGAGCTTCAATTTCTGGCAGGCAGGCAAGGATAAGTGAGTGGTGTGCGTTGCAAACATAAAACTACACACCGTGATGAATGGGAGCACAGTTGGACGATCACAAGCGAGGGCGATTAGACAGGAAGCTGAGTAATTACGGAGCTCGTGGCATTTCTGCCTCAATGTCAACCAGTCGGTCGTTGATCCACAATATAAGAAGACTTACAGTGGCCAACTCCAGGAAAAACCCGGTCAGTTCAGTCCGCATCTGTACCGACTCGGCAGTCCCGATGCTATTCATGACAAATCGGTGCACGGCTCTTTCGTAGGCCATAAAGTTCGCCACTTTGCGGGCCACCTCGGACGTCGGCGCGTTGTCATCACCGTTCCTGGTCATCAGATGGCGAACCGCATCCTCGGGCTCGAAAGCACTGTACTTTTCCCACAACAGGAGTGTCAATTGAAGCGCTAACATGGCGTGGCCTCCATGAGAATGAAAATACGCCAGTTTGACTCTCGAGAAGTCGCGTCTCAGCATCGACTTTTTCTCCCGCGGTTCCCAAGTACTGGTAAGCGTGTCTTGTCGGTACTTTGCCTGTGCGCGTGCGATCGTTTTCTCCATTCTATGTCCCCTGGATTTCTCGCCGGCGCGAGCACGTTGGTGCAACAAAGAAATTAACTTCGAAGAAGCTTCCCGTGGTATGTCTTGCGAAAGGCGGGAGATGGCGAATTGAGTCAGAGGATTTAAGACTTCTGCGTCCTCCGCTCGCCAGTGTAGATCCACCCAAAGGTACAATAGCCTCGCGATGCGCATCTTGACCTGCATAGAATGTGACCGCGCCATGGAAGACGATCGTGAACGTAGGTTTTCGTCGTATCTGGTGACAAGTGCGTCGAACGTCTCCTGGGGACTTGAGAAGAAGCGAAAACATAGGAAGAACACGTCGACTATCTCTACATCGATGTCAGCATCGGGGCTTGTCATATACCGCACGAGAGCCTTGAGAGATGCAAGCTGAGCGAGCCCATTACGATCTTTCCACAGTTCTGTCGCGTCCTCGAGGTGGAGTATGTTGCCAACAGTCGGATCGATCGAAACCGGAAATTGCGCCAGAGAGTTACGGATGTTGATGGAAACATGTACATAACCGTGACTGAGGTCGTCCAAGTCGCTGTTGACTAGTGTACTGGAATCGGGACGGTCGACACCAGCCAAGTCCAGGCGAGATGGTCGTTTATTCCCTGGGGAGCGAAATGGTTTTAGCAACGCAGAAACCTTGGATTTTTGCGAGCGATCATGGGTGTCCGTCGAGTTGGAAGCAGGAGCATCCGCATTCGAACTGGTGTGATGGCTCTCAGCGGAGGAATGTGAGAGCGAACCCGATGGTTCGGATTCGTCTGAAACTTGCGCAAGGTCGTCCTCGACAGGGAGTTTTGGCAGAGGCTTCAACTGCGCTGCTTCATAGGCAGCAGCGCTCAAGAAGCCCTTGAGATTTGACATGGTCATGTCAAGAAACTGCATGGCGACTTGGATCTCCACTCGGCGAGACGAAGATCGGTCATCTATCGACATCTGTCTGACGTGACCTAGGAACATTTCTGTCGAGAACTTGACCCCGCTCAATGCCATATGGTACTTTGGACTGGTGTGTACGTGCTCCGGGAGATGGACCATGGAGTGCACAATTGCGTCGAGACAGTGGGAGAAAACGGGTGCCAGTGCACGCAGTGCATGGATGTCTTGTGAATCAGGGATCTTGCGAAGGAGCGAGAATGGGGCTAGGATAGCGGGGAAGGTCTTCTCCAGATCGAAGCGAGGGGTGGGGGCACCCGTGCCCAAAACACCCGAGGTAGACACCACAGACTCGTCGCTGTTGATGCTTTCGGATTTTGGGCTGGGGGTTGGGTAAACTGGGTGCGGATGTGCAGCTCTCATGCGCGCCAGCGAGCGAGAGCGATGAAGTGAAGACATGGGTGACAAGTGATAGAAACGAGACTCGATCGTTTATATTCGCCCTCTGTCCTCCACCGAGGACAATAGATGTGGGTGTAGCCATTGAGGTGGACAAGTGTGGACGTCCACACATTTGTCGGATGTGGAACGTGCTAAAGCGGGAGTGAATGTGTCAGTTCCTTGAGCGATGACCATCCTCGACAACACTGGCGAATCTGAAATTGTGCACCTTTTGGACACCATCCAAGAACTCTCGGAACAGATCGCACAAAACAGGTCTATTTCTATAGCACTTCATACTTCTGCGGGAGTTGTCAAGGTCAGTCTTTACCTGCTCCGCCAACCGTGTCGTTACCAGACCAACATCCACAGACCCAAGCTACTCACTCTCAAACGGGCTTTGTGCTGAGGAGGTGCGTTTGTCTTGTGGAATGACGACGCATATACGCATTCACCGTCAATAGGTTCAACCTCGACAAGCCTCAAGGTATGTGAAGAAAAAGCTGTTCGCATTTTCATTACGACTACTGCGCCTGTAGATGTGTACGACGCTGAGCTGGAACGCATGAATACGTCTCTTGCGGCAGAAAATCAGGGTTTGCTGCACGACAACAAACAGCTGGGTGCCCTCATCAAAGAGTATGAGCAGACGTTGGAAAGTGTCATGGGTGCTTTCCGCACGAGGGCTGTACGTCGATTGCTCTATTGTCGCCTGGTCAACGTTTCAATCGCCTCGTGCAGCGGGACGTCCAGGAGCACGAGCTTGCATTGATTCGCGAATATGAAGCGAGGCTCCTTGCCAAGGAATCGGAGAACCTCCTTCGCATGCTTTCATCGACCATTGCTGAATCGATTTCACTGGGTCGCATATCTACCGCGCTACGAACTCTCTTACGTGTTCTCAATGGTGAAGATGTTCCCTCACCATCTCCGAGTCTGCCTGCTGGAGCTGACAACTCGGCGTCGTACGATTTTGAACTTGGAAAGAAGGAGGGCGAGGATTGGGCCTTGGAACGCGAGTGCGAACTTTCGCGTCTAGAGCGTGAAAACGCTGTTCTGAGACGCCTGCTTGGCCTTGATGTTCGGGAGCCCGAATACATGGGATCGGGAGGGCCCGCTGAACCGCCGAGACCGTCTATTCCGCGACCGAGTGAAGGAACGGTGCCAAAGAAGATGCTGGGTGGAGCGCCAGGCACGGTCGGTCCCTATGGGACGTATAAACGGAGTGCTGGGAGACCAGGTGGCCATGACCCTGTTCCACTCTGACATATATCCATACACGCTTGTACACGTTGATATCCTACGTATCTTTGCACTCGCAATGGAGTGGCTCATCTGACAGATCGGAATGTGTCACTAGCCGAACGTTGAAACGTTTATGACTGGTGAAACATTGGGAGAACGTCTGTCATCTAGATCAGATGTCAGTGTGGGGTGTATTTGATCTCGGTTGCGACTGGGGTACATACTTGGGTTGACGTTGACGTCGAGGATGTTGAAATGAACCAACTTGAAAGGTTGCGTGACAACGCTGTTACTGCGACGATGTCGAGCACGTTCAAGTTGTCAATCCCCAGGAGATCTGAGCGGGTCAACGAGGACGACGAGTGGACCAAGGCGAGTGACGGTCTCCATCCCACGCCGAAGCCTGCTGTGGCTCTGCACGCATTCGTGTTCAACGACCAGCGCGTGGCTATTCGTGACACCACCGCCTCTAATGATGCATCTCATCTGACTCTGTTCTTTAGCTCGACCATCCCACTCAAAGCCCTCCTCGTTCCCCCTCCATCATGCCTCTCTCACTCAAACGCACACGACGTCCCTCTACATCACACCCACCGAGCTTCGACGCGGAACAGCTCGGTATTGGGTGCAGACACGGTCACAGTGAGTGCCTGCCCTTTTCTGCTTGAAGCGAACCTGCGGGATCACCGCGGTGGCAATAGCTGCCCAGTGGTCGCGCCCACGCGCTAGCGGACACACGCGGGTCGACACTGCACGTCCGCTGTCTCAGATCCTGCTTTTCCCGTGACTGACTTCCCTCCTTTCTAAAGATGTCGACGTCCTCGATTCCGATTCTTCCCCCTCCGTCACCGCACACGACTCTTCGTCTCATTCTGTCCCGCATTTTCAGCATTACTCGACGTCTCTCCCCTCCAGACATCGTACTAGCTTCCTCTCCGCTGCCTCCGACGCTCTCGGATTTCGTAAAAAAATCACACCTGTGCCTCGGAGGAAACCAACCACCCACTCGTTACCCCACACGATGAATATCATGCCAGGGGTCATCGAAATTAACGCCAACAACAGTACGAATGCCACTTCAACTCCACACAGAGATTGCGAGCACGAAGAACGTGAACGGCTCAGGGATGTAGCCGCACAATCGATTGGCCTCGATCCAGAGCTTCTGCATCCGTCCAAGTCGGAAACGCGGTCATTTCTGGATTCACCCCAAAGTCCAACTCAACCTGCACCCATACCGCCGTTTCCTGCAACACTGCACACTCTCCGTCCCTTTACAGAACTGTCCGCCACACTACCAAAGTTTACTCCACCTTCTTCATTGCTCGTCTACGCACTTGTAAGACAGTGGAAATTTCGTACAATCGTGCTCACATCACATTCTCCGACGCACAAGACTCATGTCCATTTGTTCAAAGGCACCTCAAAGGATGAAAAGGAGATCGAAAGGTTAGAAGTCACTGAAGATAGCCTCATTTATGTTGCTGAAGAAGAGCTCGGTGGGAGACGTAACGTGATCAAATTTGTCGCCAAGAACGTTTCTTCAAACCAGAGTGGGCCCATTGCGGAGGAGAGTCTGTGCTCTATGTGGTTCTTCCATATACGAGATCCTGCGGAGTCGCACCGCTGGATTGCGGCAATCAAGAATACGGTACTGACGCAAAGGTATGCTTCAGTAAGTTTGCAGTTTCCCGGACTTCTAACAAGTAGCATAGGGCTATGCGCGCCGGCCTAGAGATTCCGGCGCAGCTGGATGGAAGGAATGAGCCAAAGGGTGATATGGACGTCATGCTCTCAATGCACCTGCAACGGAATGCACCGACGCATCCACTCAAAAGCTTACCTGCTATTCCATCTTCGTCACAGTTGATACCGGCCTCACCTTCCCCTCCTCCATCGCTTCATTCCCTGAGGATAAACACCTCGTCGTCGCCATCGCCCACCACCATAAAAGGAATCTTCTCCGGGACGCGGCCCCGCTCACCTTCCGTTGATGGCTCACTTACCCTTTCCCACCCACCCGGGCAAGCGGAGGACTCTTTTAGTGCAGCGGGCACTAGTCTTCTCACCATGCTGCGCAATAAATCTTCCACAGATTCCAGCTCTCCACACTCTCGTTCGCTTCCTCTACCACTCGCACCCGTACCGAGGCAAGGCTCGCCTGCTCCGAGTGTGCGATCAGCTAACGTACCAGTTATTATTCCTGCGTCGGATTTAAAGATATCGAAGGAGCGCGATGCACCAGAGGTGTCTACTGCTGGTCCGGAAGCCAGTTCTTCCAGTACGCCGCCAGGTTCAACCACCCCTCCAACCCCTACCCTTTCGCCTTCATCCCGAGGCACATTGACAGTCTCTCTGCAGCCCCCTCCAAGGAAAGGCAAACCCACTGTCGCAAGCAATCCAACTCCATTACCCGAGTCGCAGGGAATGTACAGCCAACCTAGGAGTAACTCCAGTGTTGCAGGGAACTTTGGAATTCCGTCCGGGGACTCTGGCGATTTTACGCCGAGGGCCACATCGCCCGTGTTCTCTGACTCGACCAACTCTTCTGGTGGACAAGCAGTATATTTCGCTCCGAATTCGTGTTCTGCGGCGCCATCCCCTTCCGTTGAACCGCATGAGAGGGAAAAAACCGAAGAGGTGACGCGGAATCTACTGGAAAATGAGGGTCTCAGTCGTTCATCTCCAGGGAGTGGGTCCGTACCAACGGATAAACTTTTGCAAAGTACTGCTATCACCAAAAGATGGTCGCGTCAAGGCGTCCCCCTTCCGAAGCAGCTCACACCACCATCGGGACCCCCACCTTCCATTCCGCCTTCATCGGATAATAACAACCGTCGTATCTCGATGGAATCGGGCGTATCTATACCGGTCACTTATACTGCTGACCGTTCACCCAGCAGTTCATCCTCCAACTTCCACTCTCGGGCTCAATGGAGCGCTAGAAGTGGTTCCTCGCTATCACCTACATTTTGGAAACGCACATCCAGTTCTTCTACGTACAGTGCTAGTTCAATCAGTACCTCTGATTCGCGAGGTCGGTCTCAGATACGGGTGCCTTTTGGTGGCGAATCTTTCTCTTCATCAATGGGGTCGGTTGCCGGTAATGAAGGGTCATTGCGGCCGATGTCGTTGTCAGTCCATGGTTCGTCGCCTGTCGTGCACATTGGAGTAGCTAAACGACGCTCAATGCCACCACCGCGGCCAGCACCGAATTTTGCTCCCCCTCCTGCTCCTACGATCCAGGAGTCTACGTCAGGGCTCTCTCCCTTGACGGCGCCCACTCCTGCGCCCCAAAAGCCATTCAGAAGCTCTGTCGCACAGCGTGCCTTGCGACTCTCTCTGACCTCTCCCAAGCCACCGCCCTCGTCCGCTCTCCCTCCTCGACCTGACGAAGATGTTCAGGGTCATCACCACAGCTCAAGTACAGGGACGTCAGACAGTCATCCCATTCCTGCACCATCTTCGCGTCCAACTTCGCCCTTCTTCCGAAATTCCACACCCGTCCAACGTACCTCGTCGCCCTCCAAAAGCTTATCCATCAGACAACGCTTACGTATTCTGAGCACCCCTCCTGTTCAATCATCTCCGTCCTTGATCCCTCCCAACCAGGTTAGCACTCTAGATCTCAGCGACGATACCTCCGACGACCCTCCCACACCTTATTGCCCTCCGACCCAGCCAATTGGGCTTGGCGAGCATATCGTGACGACGCAACAAGACGACGACGACGACGACCCGAGTTTCCTCCAGCTCGGGACGCCCATCACGCCGACGATTCCCAAGCCGCCACCTCGTAGCCCGTTCCGGCCGACATCGCCATCCTTGGGTGCGATGGGCGACTGGAGGACACCGCTGGTCGAGCCAGGGTGCGACTTTGTCGCCCTTTCCCCGCCACCGCCCAGAAGGAGCTCCAAGCCCCATGTAGCCGTAGTGACGCGACCAGAAAAACTCGAAGCGGAACGGACCGAGTCTGTAGAGCGAGAGGAAAGTCAGCTGGTATCACTTTCTCAGCGTGGATCGGTGGTTTCGCTTGGCTTTGTGACAACATGACGCATTGTAATACTTTTTTGTTGTTGCTGCTGCATTTTCTTGCATTCTTGGGTGTCATTTTCGTTATGGGCATGCTTTTGTGCGTTGTACGACGCTTTAATTGTACTTTTGCAACGTGCGGCGACGAAATTTTGGCAAAGCAAGGTGAACAATTAAGCGAGACAAATACATATACAAAGCGTGATCGACCAGTGTGCGAGACCAAAGGAAAACGATACATCATGCAAAGTTATTCTCCACGTCTGCGCTATCTTCGCCCTGCTCCATGTTCGCGAACTGAAGGGTACGTGAGCGGATGAGATTCCGTCGAGAAGTAAAGTGTCGACTCACGGTCAAGAATGCAGCAGGTCGGTGTTCCTCCGCCCAAAAGAGGAGCGGTGTGTCGATAGTCATGCTGTAGGGCAAGTTGGGCGACCACAGCTGGGTGAGGCCAATACCGTAGTTCCAGACCTTGCCCTCAGGCACAAGGGTCATACCAAAGATACGATCCGACAGCAACAGCTGGACACGCTCGGACATGTTGGGGTTGAAGCCCGGCGGGTTGGCAGAGTTGTCCACGTTTTTACGACCCCATTCGAATCCACCGATAGTCAACGAATGAGCAGACAAGGAGACGGATCCGGGAGTGAAAGATGCCGCGATACAGATGGTCGAGGATCCAAATTCGGGATGATTTGCCAGAAGCTTCGCTTGCGTGGTAACGTCCGTGGGCGATAGGTGATTGAGCTCGAGTGCTTGGGTCTTGATCCATCCCAAAGGCTCCAGATCTTTCAGTAAATAGTCATCCTTGGGAAGCTGCGCCGGGAGTTCAACATTGTTATTGCTGCCGCGCTGGGGTACCCAAGCTACTGCCTTGATCTCCTTGACTTGCTTGTTGTCTGGCGGGGAGACACCATACATGAAAACAGCAACCTGAGTCCGCAAGTCCGCAGCAGTGATGAAAGCGCGCAGCACATTCTTGGGTAGGACGTATGTATACGAAGCAGCATCGTCTTTCACGTCATCGTTAGACACGTATATGTGTTGGAGACGGAGTGGTAGGTGAGTTGCAGAGATAGCACGGACGCGCCAGTCGGATTTACTGCTAAACACCTGCTGCTCGTAGCTCGTAGCTAGAAGAATATCGAGTCATTCAGCGCAACACGTATAACGTGACCAAAAATCGCTTACTTGTCACCGTCTGGATAGTGTCACCGTGGATGTTGGTCGTTTGGCTAACATTGAAGTGAGTATATTGTTTGGCAACTACTTGAATGGAAACTCACGTTTGAATAGCAGTAACCTGCCCTTGGGCCTCAGTGCTTTTCTCCAATTCCGCCATTTGCTGTCGTTGTACAGACGGAGCAACAATCTCCTGTCCAAGAATGATGTCTCGGATTTCACTGGCTGTCAGCGACGCAATGTTGACACTGTTACGCTTGCCGAAGTCCTGCAATCAAAATGGTGAGACGACACCAAAAACTAAGAATGGGCGAAAATGCTGCTCACAGCCAGAATAAGATCCTTCATGGCAACCTCAACCTTGATCCACTCGTCATCCGACAACGTTGGCCAGACGAAATGAGGTTCCGTAATGGTGGACTTGTCGGGGTGAAGAATGATCTTCGCCTTTTCATTGTTAACATGCAGTCCACGCAAGAGGAGGATGAGACGAGAGAAAGCAGTGTAGCTAGAGATCGACTTCAACCAGTCATCTATTCAAAATGTGAGATCGGTATCAACCAGAGGGGACCAGACCTACCGTATAGACTGAAGAGCACCATCTGCGGCTGTGTAGCACGCTAGAAACGGTTTATCATCAGATCAAGAATTTCCGAAACGACCCAATAGGCTTACAAGGATCAAATCACCGAATTTTTCCATCTTCATGCACGCTTGGAACGGAAGTTGCAGCTCACTACCCTTGATGACAATGTTCGGGAAGTCCAGTAAATGCACCTCGAGAGGATCTGGGAAACCAAGTGAGCGGGATTTGTGGGGGTCGAATACGGTACATACCCAACATTCCCTTGCGGGTGACGATGACCTGCTTGGGCTGCTCCTCGACAGGCAGAGAACGAACCAGAGCGGCTACTTCTTCGGCTGTCTTCCATTTCGCGAGCTGTCCTAAACGCTTTTGACCGGCCCAGACGCTCGTGTGGATGATTTTTAAGAAGAGCTGTCCGGATCGAGGATTAAAGATGAAGATGGCCCCGTCTAAGTGGGAAAATAAGCCGTCGTTGCGACTGGAATGAAAGTAGTGCTTACTGATGGGTTTGGTCGTCAAGTTACCCTCAAAGGTCTTATGAATTGTGACGCGATAGACGTTGGTATCGTCGACGAACCCTATATCAAAAGTAAGCGACATACGATGTAGGAAGTCTGATGCTCGTACAGATGATTTGGTTCGAGAACAATTCCGAGTAGTTCTGACTGTTCAGATACGGCTCCGTTGGTTCTGATGAGTACAGCTGGAGACCTTTGCGTATACGCTCGCGCAAGACATGACAAGCAGGATTTGCCTTCATAATCTTGGCCACAGCCTGTTGAATGAGGGGCTTCATACCAGGGAACCAATTGCCATAGGCAGACCACAAATTGTATGCCAGATCCATGCCGATCATGACACCGGTGGGAGATGGGTAAATGCTCATAGAGTCGGATACCTGGATAATACTTGAGATTCGAAATCATGCATGTTTAATTGTGACCACTTACGTAGTCCAGGAACTTTGCACGAGTGTACCGTTCGATATCATGTGAATCAAAGTCGCCCCAACGAAGCTGTACATCGATCCAATACTTGTTACTCGTGGTGCCGTCTAAAACGTCTTTGTTCTGTATCAAGAGATGAGTATTTGCGTAGGCTTCGCGTAGGGAGAACTCACGTCGGTTACGAGGGATGGGCGGGTAATGTTCCACTTGTATGCAGAGAACAACAGGATGTCGGCGCACGACGAGTTCATCTTGTAACTCTTACGAGGATGGATTGTCTCCTTCTGGACCGTCTCGATTTGCAAGGGTTCGAGCTCTTGGTCGAATACCTGACAAAGGTCCATGACCACACTCTCGTGAACTTAGAAAAACTATTAGCCGAAACTCGCTCTCGGGACATAACGGGAACTTACTCTTCTGCCACAAGTGAGCACGGAAAATTTGGATCAAACTGATTTTAAGGGTAGGAATCTTGCCGTGCATGAAGATACCAGTCAAGTCAAGTTGGACCTGGAAACCGACGTAAACGTTCGCGCGGTTAATCGTTGGGCTCCACCATAGCGTGAATCGACGATTGGGAATCTGGTTCAAACCAGATCGCTGAGCATTTGTGAGCTTCTTGTATCGCATAGACTCCTCGAATCCAGAGGCTTTCTCCCAGAAAAGACCCTCCCAAGTGGGGAAGTAGGTGCCTTTGAACAGTGTATGTTCGAGAATTCCTTCAACACCACCGAGAGCAGCGATGACGTCGACCCGGTAGTTATTGAGTTGCCATAGTTTTCCGTCATGCCTCTGCGAAGTCCACCAGAAGGGGTTGCTATAAAAAATTAGTCAACTGTGAGCGACGAAAGAAAGATGACGTACTGTTTCAACAGTTGATATTGCTTCCAGTCAGTTCGCACTCGCCAACCACGATCGTAGGCCAAGCTTGAGAAGGACTATCAGCATATAACGAGGATGATAATCTGCATGACTTACGTATGGCGATCCTTCTGGAATAACGTGTTGATGCGGGGAATTCCTCTGTCCCAACTATCCTCAAGATCCTCGAGAGTCAAGCGGCGGTTCTGCGCGTTTGCCTCTTTGCGTTTCATGGAATATTCCGACCAGACGCGTGCAGAGTCTAGGAATTCGGCTTCCCAAGGCTGAAGATAGCGATACAAGTTGGGGATAAGCTGGTCTTCTTCATGAGACATACCAGCACGGAAGTGCGTGACCCCGACGTCAGTCTGCTTCGACCAACGAAGATCGCTTTGAGGAATCAAGACATGTCCCATGGACAACATGCCGAGACCACCGAGTTCCTTGGGGGTATAGAACACGACGGGAGGGAAACGTGACGGCATTTTACTGTTCAAGCCAATTTTAACTCGCGTCTGGATCTTGTTCTCCGCCTTCACCAACGCGTCAAGTAACTCGGTCGTGTGAATCACCGCCTCTCGATAGTAGGTCATGAGACCAATGAGGGCAGTGTTCCACTTGTTCACGATCTTGGAGAAAGTCGTTGAACCGGAACTCATCAAGACTTGTCGGATACGGTTGTTGAATTGCTGGACACCTGCGAGAAAACCAACTTCGGCGTCTTAAAGGGTGGATCAGAATAGCGCAACGCACCTTCGTCTGATACACGAAGGAAGGCCTGCGCAGTGCGCTCCTTGCTCTGCTCATTCGTGAGGTTCCAGACTGAATCCTTCAACGAAAATTGTTCTCCGCCCATCGTCCTGATCTTCGGTAATATCCGGACCTCAAATCCACACATGGAGAATAGAAGCTGAGGATTGTTTTGAGAGTATACGCTGACAAACGTGTCTTCCCATTCGATAGTCGTCAAAGACCTGGGGAGACTTTGCTTCACGTTCCAGAAGACCGCTCTGCCGAGGTTGACGTCGTGCTTGATTAGCCTCATTCGACAGTCACGAGGCCAACAGCGTTTATTGTTATAACCAATGACGTTGTTGTTCGTCGGATCTGGGTTGGCGCTCAAGTAACGTTGAATGAGATCTCGGGCCTCGTCTGCTGTAAAGCGGAAAAGGATGTGCAACCTGTCAACGTAGCGGGAATATAGTCGGATCGGATGCCGAGTTTCAGTGGCAGAATCGCGGTACTGCAAGAAGTTGTTCGGCATCTGAGGCGGCCCAGCCATTTCACTGGCTCTTCGAAGTCCAAGGATCAAGATATCAAGCACGAGACCATAGTACTGGAAAACAAACGCAGAGAACTGGAGACCACGGATGAGACCGTATGCGTTGGTATGTGCCATATCCTTGTATGTCAAAACTGAATAGGAGGCATTAGCATCGACTTTCACAACATAGGCGGCGAGCTTACCGGTATTGTTCTTCGCGGTAATGTAGTCTGCTAAGTTATGGTCCAAGATGAGGCGAAGTAGACGGTTAAGAAGCGTCAAGTCGATCTTCTCGTACACCTTGGAGAACACCGTTTCCATCATAACATTGCACTCGCCCTCGCTGGTCTCCCAGATGTCAGTTAAGTTATTGATACCTTGACACCACTTGTATACAAGGAGCGGGGGTGGCTCAGTGTCAGCGGGCTTGATCCAGGCGGGAAACAATCCTCTTTTGTCTGCTTCGAAGAACAGGAATTGATCAAGGTACTGGACCGACAGCCCGTCAGTGAGCGAATGCAAATCAAACAGGTACTTACGGCATCAGTTATCTTCTCAACCGGCTCGATGTCATAGCAAGGAATCAGTTTGTCATAGGTGTCGAAGAATTCGATGCCTGCCTCTTTGAAGGCACGTTGTGTGAGAAGTAAACGTTTAATGCGTGACAAGCCTAGCATCGCGTGAGATAGTCTATGCGCACGATTGACAGAACGCAGCTCACATTCATGAGGGTTATCGTAAGCTTGTTCAATAAGAGCAAGTTCCTCGCGCTGCGACTGATTCAGCCGTCCTTTGACTGAATAAGCCTCCTTCAGCTTCTCGAGCGCTAAGACCAAAAGCTTGGTATCGTGTTTGTACGATAGTGGCCTGTGTACGCAACGTCAGACGTGAGCCTCGAACAAGAATACTCGACTTACGGGAATGGAATAGGGGCAAACTTTCGACTTTCCAACCAATGAACAGTCGCGGTGTATATAGCGACAGCCTCTTCGGCACTGATATAAGGACCATCCTTGAGGTAACCGTGCTGTCGTTCCTGTTCAGCCTTGAGGTAGAGACCTGATCCACCGTTAATGTAGCGATAGTATGAGATAACGGAGTTCTCACGAGTAAGTCGACCCAGATTCTTTTTCACAACGGCCTTGTCGACCGTGGCACCACGCCGAATGCGTTCACGGTTATAATGAGCAACCCTAGGTAAAGTAACGCACTTAGAAGAGCCATTCGCAGTCTAGAAACGTAGGGGAACTTACGAGCACCACCAATCCGCCTTGCTTTTAATGTACCGCAGAATAATATTCTCAATCGCGGTCGGCATTCCTGGCACCTTCCAAGGAATGTTTGCTTTCCAACACCGCCACGCTTCAGACAAGTGCTGCAGAATGGTCTTTGCCTTGTTCTGCTTGATGGATTCTGGCATCATGTCCAATATATCATGCATAACGGCGGCACGGAGCTCGAGGTCGTAATGCGACTCCACACGTTGCTTTGTCACGGTCTTCGCGATACCCTTGCTGTTCCGACCTTCGAATTGACGAGCGAGCAGATTCCCAAGCCAGCGTTCAAGAAGCGGGACGATACCACGCATGAAAAAGAGCCAGACTCGCCAACCGGGTGCCCAGAAACCACATCCAGGACCTTTGCCGACAGGACCCGTGTTGAACCGATAGTAGATCAGATGCTTCAAGTCCTTCGTCATGCGTACTTGCCTCATCAACTAACATGACAGATTAGCCAGTCAAGCGATGACAAAGTCATAACAACTGACCTTGTACTTGTAGCGATACATGCCGGTAAGTGCACCGATATGAGCAAAGATGTATTGCAACGCGTCAGCAAGCTGAAAAGCGTCGACGTTGCCGAGGCGGAACTGGACATGTGCATCGACAACGAGCTTGGTGAGCCGCAGGATTTCGCGACACAGGTGGAACGCGTTTCCGAAACGAGACTTCTTGCGCTCCTTGGTTGTGAGCGTCTTAACAGGCTTCAAGTTCATATTGTAATCGAGATGTAGGTAGTTCAGATTCTATCGTAACACGGTATCAATTAGACATTTACTCTGCGCACTATAAAACCGGTTACCTTGCGATGGATCAACAGATTAAGCATGTTGTAGCCTTGTCTGCAGACCTGCAAGCCGGCCTCGACCCAATCAAGCCTTGTCGTTTGGAAGAATTTAGTCCCCTTGAGTTGTCGGAACAGGTTTTTCTTCGTCATAGCCTTCTCTGGACGAGTCTTGAGTTCATTCAAAACAAAGCATTTGAGTAGTTTTTGGTACGAGACGCGAACTTTGACGGGCTGATTGGGAGGACAATGTTCGAGATACCAATTCTTCACCAGCGGGATGTCTTGGGCACGCCTCATCCGGCCAGACCGGCGGTTGTATGGATCAGGGGCCCACCACAAAGCGATAGCGTCCGCTGTAAGATCAGTTTCCAGAGGCTTGTCCTCCAAAAACGGTTGCACTTCCTCAGGAAGCTCGAAATCGTCCCCGTCACCACCGTTGGGGCCAAAGATTTTGTCCTCATGGGATACAAGAGGAGCATTCTTCGGCGTTGCCCCCCGGAGAGAGATGGGATTAATGAGGGGATCAAAGTAAAACGCGGGCAAGTCTGGGTCGTCCGTCCGAATGTAGACGTTTTTAGGGACGTGGTATGGGGATAGGTGGACTGACCGAGGTAACGAATTGTAAAGATGAGGGAAGGCGACTTTGTACTCGGTCCGAATCTGATTCCGGATGATTACCTTGCCAATGTCGTTAAATTCGTTCCAATCTTCATCAAACGTATCCATATCACGGTACAGCGGCTCGAATTTCGGACCTCCCGGGATTGCCATGTTGAGTGCCTTGGCTGTGAAGAAGGACTTTTTGTCGAACAAATAGCTCGCGTTACTGTCAGGCCGGTCGGAGAGTAAAGTACGTCCGAGACGATAAAGGTTCGCCATGACCGGGAGAGTGAGGGACCAGTAACGGTATGAGGAGCCGTTGACAGCGGGGGTGTCAACAAGTGGCTTTGGATCATAGAACCAGTCGATGATTGCAGCGTCTTCATCAGGATCCAGCTCCAATTGAATTGCCTCTAGAGGTTCGACATCCAGAACGTTGTCACCATAATCGAGGGGTGGTTCTTCATCATCAAAAGGAGGGAAGCGCATACGCTTGAAATGTCTACGGTCGCGTTTTTCTCGGCGCATCGCAAGCCACATGGTACTCCACTGCGTATGATAGACGGGTTCAATGACGCGAGGGATTTCGTTTACAAATGTGATTGCGCCAGTGATGTGATAGAGGACGGGGACTTCGCGGACTTGCTCCCAAGGGTAGGGTATGTTTTCAAGGAGTTTCATGACAGCATGGGGCACATACTTGAGTGCACCAAGGTGGACGCGCTTGTCGTTGCGGAACTTCCTGTTGCTCATATCTCCGTGGTCCTTGATAATTTTCCGGACGTGCTCGGGAGGGAGGTCCTAGCAGACGCGTTAGCTATAAGGGCGGCGACTGACGAAACCGCACGCACCTGTTTGCCCATATCAACGTAGCCTCCTTTGCGTTTTTCGCCGTAACGTTTCTTCTGCATCGAAACCCACTTCTGCGACTTTTGTGCGAGCATTTCTGGGGGCATGCGGGCGGATGCCTGTTGTGTAAATCCTGGCGGAGGCATGCCTGGTGGTGGGGGCGGCATGCCCGGTGGGGGAACGAACGCAGCGCTCATCGTCGATGTTGAGGGCAACGAAGAAACCTCTGCTGACTAAAACTTTGTCTCCCACTTTCAAGCTCCGACTTTACAAGTACTAAGAGTACTCTCGCCGATTATTGGCAAGTATATTGACTTGGGAAGTGCTGGCTGAAACCTTCCTTGTCATTTGCAAGGTCAAAACGGAGATAAAAGGACTGGCAATGAGTTCTACTTTAGACATTGTAACTTTAGTATCTACTAGTACAAGGGCACCGCGACCTGCGGACATGCAGTAATTACAGTAACAGCTGACGGCGTACAACATTGTACTTCGTTTGTAGGCTCAAATAGTAGGAGGCGGTCTTCACACCTTCGTACGTCGCAGAGGGTATGGGGGTCGAAAAGGGAATTGTTTCCGCTGTACGGACCAGCTGGCATGTCCATCAATGATTCTGAGCAACCCGCAGCCTGTCGCCATGAAGATGAGAGGCAGGGGCAAAAGGAAACGTCATTCAATAGGAGAAAGAAGTATATGCGATCATGAACACATAACGACGTCATCGCGTCGAGTGGGTTGGACGGTCCAGATAGTCTTCGTCGTGTCTCAGCGGTGCTTGTGCTGATCCGTGTCTTCTTCAGCTAGCAATCACGTTTCGAGTCGCAGCATGCGACGCTCGTTGCGCCGTCCGGCCAGAATCGTCTCCCATTGTATCTGACGCCATCGCTGACATTTTGGTAGTCCCAATTGCCCTCGATACCTTGACCTGCTCGCCCAGATGGCCTCCTGGCCCATGTTTAATTTTAATTTCAGCTTGATTGCTCAGGTCGACAAGGGGGCAGGTAATGAAAACAGGAGGTCGTCTCTGTGGGAAAGGGAACGAAGACCAACCACCGTAAGGGAGAACATCTCAACAGGGAGGGAGAGCAGGCACGGAGGCAAAAATGCGAGCCTGAGCGAGGATCAAGTGAGGGGACCGACGATGGCAGAGCGCCTCTCAACGGAGATGGTCCGAAGAAACCGACGGCATTCATCGGCACTCTTGGTCGGCAAAGACAGGGGCTACAGTTTCCCACGATTTTTAGGTGTCCTGCTGGTAGATGAGGGCAACTTGGATGTGCTGTGTTGAGACCATGTTTGCAACTCGGCCACTACGACTTGGATCCACTCTCTTCTATCTTGCAGTGACACGCACGTTGGCAGCTTTCTATCTCTCACATGCAGTAAGAACAGAGTTCTCCTCCGAGTTAGGATGCTAACGACATTTGCCTCGGCCGATATCATATCATTCATGAATACAGTTCCTCTGACATGAAACCCAGCTCTGACCACGGTGGCCGCTGTCACCAAAGGCTTCCAAAACAAGAATAGTATCACTGATGGACTGCACCCAATCGAGCGATCCCTTGATGACAGTCTGGGAAAGCGAGGCCCCGTGGACGCACATGTGGGGTGTTCTCTCCACATCCTGCACGAGGGTTTTGCTTACTTCATCCTCGCTCGACCGCTATAATAAAGGGGCCAAGAAGATGGATGCCACCCCAGACACTCCCCTCTTGAATATGGGTGACGTGAGCGCCGTCGTTCGCATTCTCGACATTCGAAACTACCATAACGGCGCGGACAAACACCAGCACGATGTCGCCGACATCATCGTGAGGGGTCTTAAAGCGCCGTTTAACGCTAAATCATTGCCCACCCTACTCCTTTACAACCAGCGTGGTCTCAGACTTTACGATAGTATCACCACAGATGCTCCAGAGTACTACTTGTTTGGCGCCGAGGTAGAAATACTCCACAGGCATGCTTCCGAAATCGTACGAATCATGCAAAGCCATGCATTGGCAACTAGCCAGGGAATACCAGCCCAGGTCTTACTCGAGCTCGGTTCAGGGTGAGCAGTGCCAAGTTCCTCTCATTTCTGGACCATTCTCCACACACGGAACAACGTTTTGTCCAAGTGACGTCCACCCATCCAAACCGTGTTCTCACTTCTTCTCTTTCAACAAGCTGGGTGCTAATACGTAACCCAGCTCCCTGAGAAAGACCTCTCTCATTCTCCATGCCCTGGCCGGTTTGGTTTCAAAAACCCCCACCATTCCTTCCGTGGCCTACTTTGCGCTTGATCTCGAAGAACAAGAAATTCTGCGGACTCTGACCCAGTTACTCAATTCCGATGTGGGTTCCACTATTCAGGGAAACATCGAGGCAAAAGGAATGCTTGGCACCTATGAAAACGGCGTCGCTTTTGTACTCCAGGGAGGCTTACAGGACATAGTTGGTAACAAGCTCGGTGGTGGTCCGTTGCCTCTCGGATCGTCTACATCCACTGCACAAGCTACGCAAGATACCGGTACGGCCACGCGATCCACCCCAGAACAACTGCAGCTCCACATGCTCTTCCTAGGCTCCTCTATTGGTAATTTTTCACGGGGGGAGGATGCTCAATTCCTTCGATCGTTGCCATTGCGCGCTGGCCATGGAGATACTTTATTGCTGGGTCTCGATCACGACAACACCTGCGAGGAAATCGAGATTGCTTACAACGATCCTAAAGGCCTCACCAGAGATTTCATCATGAATGGTCTCAAGGCAACCGGAATCGCCCTCGGTGACTCAGAAGTCCTCGACCTCAGTAATTGGGAATACATCAATTTTTATGATCAAGGTAGTCGTGAGTATCGGTGGTTCGGCGAGTTATTGTTTCCTTATTTACACTGCTTTAGGCACCCACAAGGCATTCTACAAATGCCTACACACTCATAGCATCACCATCCCGGGCACCCAGGAAGAGATTTATTTCTCGAAAGATGAACTCGTCAAGATCGAGATGTCACTGAAGGTAAGTAGATATTCGTCCGTTATCATATTCATGTTACTCATTGTCTCTTCCTTAGTATTCGGAGAGAGACGCGTATGTGCTGTTCACTGATGCTGGCTTACGGCCGATCCAGCGGTGGATGGATGGTACATCGCGTTACTCTCTGTGGTTGCTAGAGCGTTCACCGTTCGCGTTTCCTTTACTGCCTTCACCAACCGCACCTAGTAAGGAAACCATCGGTCAAAAGTTTGGTGTCCCGACCATGCATGAGTGGCAAGAGATTTGGAACGCTTGGGACTTCGTCACGCTCCAGATGATTCCATCGTCCATGCTTTTCCAGAAGCCCATTGACCTCCGCCACATCTGCTTGTTTTATCTTGGTCACATTCCCACATTCTTGGATATCCATCTCTCTCGTCTGCTCCAGGAACCTCATACTCAACCCGAGGAGTTCAAGGTCCGTTTAACTTGCGGTTTGTGAAATGAATGGTATTAATCCTTGCAACGCAGTTTATTTTCGAAGTGGGTTGTCTTACTTTTTGTTGTGAACGACTAATCGTATACATGGGTAGAGAGGTATGGACCCCGATGTGGACGATCCAACTCAATGCCATGTTCGTTGTCCTCCGCATCCTTCCATTTTATAAGTTGATGGAGTCTTGTCAGCCGCACTCAGAAGTCCCTCAAAAGGACGAGGACTGGCCGTCGCTCGATACTATCCTCTCCTTCAGGGAACGCGTAAGAGAGCGACTTACGACGCTGTACGCGGATATATCCAACGGCACTATCAAGTTGACGAGGAAAGTCGCTCGAGTACTCTTTATGACATACGAACACGAGGGACTACACGTTGAGGTCAACTTTGTCATCAATTATCCGAGGATGTCGTTTTGACCCGATGCCAGACCCTGTTGTACATGCTTCTCCAGCGAGCTGGGAGTGGAACAATCCCCCCTACAGGCTTCACTATCCCCCCATGGGAGTCATTGCTCGCCTCGTGGGATGCTGCTCCCAAGACTTCTTCTCCTACCGTGGTCATCGAAGCTACTACCATTACTCTCGGCATTGACGACGTCGAAGCTGACGATATTGTTAAAGCGCAAGACGTCGGGGGGCATGTCTTTGGTTGGGATAATGAGAGTCCACCTCGCCAGGCTTTCGTCGATGCCTTCAGAATCTCTTGGAGGCCCATCACCAACGGTGAATTCTCCAAGTTCTACACGGATGCCGGGAAGGACAAAGTTTCGTTCCCTGCTAGCTGGGTAAAATACGGCGATGGAGAGATCGGAGTCCGCACGCTATATGGACCCGTGCCAATGAAGATCGCTTGGGACTGGCCTATCATCACTTCCTACGACAACTTGTCGGTGTATGCAAGCGTCAATGGTGGACGACTCCCCACTGAAACAGAACTTCGCGTGTTTATGGATAAGTTTGCGTGCGGATACGAGGGTGGTGCGAACATCGGGTTTAGGAACTGGCATCCCGTCCCGTGAGTAGTCTGTATTCGCTCAAGAAGCTGTTATTAATCAGCTGTTGGCTCAGTTCTACGACTGGCGTAGACAGCCAGGGTGGGCAGGGACACAATGGTGGTGTTTGGGAGTGGACATCGACCGTATTTGACAAGTTTGAAGGCTTTGTTCCATCTGAGTTATATCCTGGGTGAGCGAAATCCGTTCTTCATTCCGTTCAGTCGATAACCTTTGCGTTTAGGTATTCTGCTGACTTTTTCGATGGTAATCATCGGGTCGTAGTAAGTTGTCGTAGACCTTTCGTTTATTGTCCTTCCGCTCAACATCTCATCATAGCTGGGAGGATCCTATGCCACAATCCCGCGGATTGCTGAGAGGCGGAGCATGCGCAACTGGTACCAATGCAACTACCCGTACGCTTGGGTTGGTGCTAGGATTGCGTATGACCTGTAAGGAAAGGCAGATCGTCGTTCTATGTACTTGCAAACTGGAATAGTGTACGATAGGCAAGCCTGAGGAGAATCTATGTACTTGTAGCTTGTTGTTACGTAAGAAATGTTGTGGTTCTTGTCATTGACTCTCCTCCAGATGTGGCCAAGGATTGAATACTACTGCCCTTGCACGACTGGGTCAGATTTACACGCCCCGCCACCGCCGACCTTGGCTTCATCCTCCGCAAGCTTTCACCCACTCCACAACCTTTATTTTTGCGAAGAATGTGATGCCGTCCGATGTAACCGATGTGTCTCTGTCGAAGTCAGTGGCTATTACTGCCCAAACTGCCTATTCGAAGTCCCTAGCGCAAGCGTAAGGGCTGAAAAGAACCGGTTAGTCGCCTTTGATCAACGTGGACGTCTAGTTTCATCCGTCCTTAGATGTGCCCGCAATTGTTTCTCTTGCCCGATATGTCGCTCCACTCTATCCGTAGTAGCATCCGACCCTCCAGATGACGGCGATGGTCGGCCTTCAACGTCTCTCAGTAACGTCGGAGAGGCTCCATACTTCTTGTACTGCAGTCACTGCCGTTGGGACTCGGCCGAGGTCAATATCACGTTTGAGAAACCGACTGGGCTAGCAGGTCAGGAGCATCTGGCCTCCTTTTCATCTCGCTGACGTGACGTGTTCAGCGCAGTTGCAAAAGTTTGAAGACTCTGCCCCGGAATCGCTCGAGTTTGAACGTTTGAAAGAACACTTTGAACCTTTTCTGCGTACATCATCTCTTTCATCTTCGTCGCATTTGCCAGCAGTATCGTCTCATCACCTACACACATCTTCTGCCACAGCCGCTGCGTCTGCCGCGCTCGCGCGCGATATTCCCGGGGTTGGCAAGTATAACCCGCTTGGTCGCAGTCGTGCCGGTCGAGATCGAACAGCAAACAAGGACGAGATGCCCGAGTACAAGAGCAGGGTAGAAACTGCTGTCTTCAGTCAGCTCGGTGGCGGTGGAGACGACGCGGATGTCGAACTCCTCAGACACATGGAAACCGTTGAAGAGGTAGCCAAGCTCGAACAGCGGTGGGGAAACAGCTGGACGACGCCAATGCGATCGAGGTAATGTCACTGCGTTTGGGCAAAGCAGCCACTCAACCTTGTTCAAGCGACCTCCGACCACATCGGATACCCTTGCACTCGAAGGTCTCAAAGCGATGTCCTGCGTGCAGACATATATTGATCAAACCGGAACAAAAGGCACAGTCCGTGCGATACAAGATCAAACTTGTGGCGGCCAATTACTTGCCTGCTATCACTGTTGGCTTTCCTCAGACAGGGGCAGTCAAGCGCATGGCGGGCAAGGTTTCGAGTTCTAGTATAGATGCGAAGCACGGCGTTATGCACGCAGGTATAAGTAACTCTTTTCAGCTCGCGCTGACCAACCCCTTGTACGATCCAATCCAAGTGCGATTATCTCCCCAAAGAGTTGCGGACGGGCGTTCATACCAGGTATCGCTACCAACCACGCCCTTCTCCGTTGCAGCCTTCGCAGAGGCATGGGAATATGACGATGACGAAGACATGTTCGGAGTGGAGGACGATGAACTTGGAATCGGAGATACTGGAAGAGGAATTAAAGACAAGACACCTCGCAGTCGCCTTAAAAACGTAGGCGTACTGGAAAGGAGAGCAAACGTAACCGTCGTGGGAGGCGAGGTCAACATTAAGCCGGGTTTCAGGGGCAACGTCAAGGTTCGCATTGCACCTCTGACATGGATGATTAAGCACTGACCCCTCATCGTATACATAGTTCAACATGATGGTATCGTATACATACCGGTCTGACGACCCTTTGCCATCCGAGGATGGCGCAGGCACACCGTCCAGGACTACAAAGGTTCCTGAAGTCAAGACGTTTTCTTTTTATACTGTTGTCGACCTTGGACCCAGCGTGGTTTCGAAGGATGACAAACCAGACGTGGATGCATAGCCTTCATGAATTGTTGTTGGGCCTTGTAATTACGGCTCGCCGGTCATATAATTGGATCCCGTAACACTGTACGGAACAGCGAGTCATTTTCAATTACGGTCCTTTTGACTTGGATGGGAATTGCAGAGGTGAGTCAGAACTACATTCGACGATCAATGCGGATAACGCGTCCCTGGACTTGGATCTGACTCGGTCGAGCGGTACAATGTTGCACCGTGGTGTTATAAGGACGACATGGCACGGCGTACGCATTCATGAAGCCAATCATTACCTATCGCGCCAAGTCGTGCAAAATGGGATACGATATCGTCCCCCCATACACACCCTCTTCGCCCTCACCGGATTATTCTAGCGAGCTGTTGCCAGGAGAGCAAACTGTTGAATTCAGTCACCGAACCTCATCGCGACCTCCCACCGGAGTGTACCGTAGGATAACAGATCAAGTTACCATTCTTTTTAGAGCCCAGCATCCCGGCAGTATATGCCCTACGTACGGTCGGGGCGGGTTCATCCAAGGGGATGTGATCCTCAGCAACACGGATGGCTTGACGTCCGTAGTATTGAAGGTGAGAGTCGATCTGGATATTTTTATAGCTGGGTATCTGATCACTTTTCAGCTCGATGGCCAATTTGTTCTTCATGATTTTTGGGTTCCCGTTTCAAGTCCCTTTCTCTCAGTGACCTATGTGTTGTGGAGTCCATCCGATTCACAACGCTGTCCTCGGACCATTCCGTTTGGGGTCTTTCTCCCGCTGACCTTCGATGATGGTGACCGGGCGCGAGCCTTGCCGCCAACTTTTGGAAGTAGTGAACCTGGTACTGAGTGTTCCTACTCCCTAACAATCGAACTGTCCCGTCCACGGCAGTTCTTGTCCTTTTTGAAAGAGCATGAAGTGTAAGTACTCTGGTGGTGGTACCTAGGATTTCACTCATGACCTCGCTTCAGCGTCAAGGTGCCTCTCGTGTACCGCCCACAAAGTCGTCCGCATCTGCCAATGCTTCCTAGTGAATTGCCGTTTCTGTCTACGGTGAAATCCTCCCCTGAAGAATGGCATGAAGTCATATGCACCGTACCGATGACACAGGGTTCCGGGTTGGCGCACGCTGAATGTCTTGTGAGTCCTCCGTCATACTGGCATGCGATGGACGTGCTCAAATACCTCCAGTTCTTTGTCCCCTCTGTGAAAACCTTTGCGCTCTCAGATACAATCCCGTTCCATCTACAGATTCGTGGTAGTCCCGCTTCCCTTGCCCCATTCCTCGAGCAAGAACAAGGTGCCACTGAGCAATGGAAGGGCGGAGTGGTTATCAGGGTGTATTTATTCCGACAGTTCAGCGTCAGAATACACGGTCAATCCGAAAGGGGGAGTCGAGTCATCGGCGAGGGGAAGATAGACCCTTTACAATCCTCACACTCAAAACATCACACAGTGACGCCGCATCCTCTCGGGGAAGGCTTGGACTCTCTCGATTGGGACGGAGTGCTTGGATGTGGCGAAGATGTCACCGTTCCCAGTTTTTTTACCAACCGATTTTCTGTCAAGGTAGGACCGAGTGTCGAAACCTGTGTAGCATAGATTTACTTTTTCTCGACACAGGACTTTATTGTTTTGTCGATCACTCCTCGACAACCACTCAAGTGTCCAGTGCTAGGTCTCAAATACTCCTGTCCCATACGGCTTGTGACAGATCCCTGGTCGAACGATGCCGTGACTTAGTATGCGACGAGAGGATAGTCCGAGTCTGCACGTCGTGACTATGCTTTCCTTATTAATCTGCACTACTGTGAATTGTGAGTCCGGTAAAGTTTACTTCTATCTCGATCACTGACTCGTCCAGTCTACTCAGTAATATCACCCGAGGCACCGAGGCCAACCCCTCATTCTTCATTACCATGGCCAGCCCAATGTGAACCATCAGCTCCGACTGTTTGTTGGTTGCGGAAGTACCCTGGTTCCCGGTCCTGCGGGTTCGAAGCTCTTCTATTCCTAGATGTTTAGTTGCGTGTTTCCTTTTATGCTGTTGGGAGGAACGATACCCGTAGTTGATCTACTCTTATACACTCATGATTGCACCAAAAGGAACTTTCTGAATGACAGGAGAATAGAAACACTCCTGACCTACACATCGACCGGTATTTTCCGAGGTCTGATACAGTCGAAAAACATGTTAGGCACGGGGTGTCAAGAAACGTCGTCACAAGATAGTCTCAGTATGACATTCCCCAGGCACCATAAAGGGGGTCTGACGTCGTGCGTGCTCTTGCTGGTAGCAACAAGGCTAAAACTAGCGGAGTTGTCAAAGAGGCTTGCGCCGTGGTGACAGGGGTCAGGGCCACACAGCCTCTAGCCATGGGAGGATCGGCCCATAATAGGGGTAGCCAGATGCTGGAGATGATCGCCTAAAGATTTCGGCGATGAGTCAATCCGGTCCCACAATTGTTTAGCCTCCCTCCTTTACCAAGCAAGACTGCTTGTGCTGAATGAGCTAGGCACAGTCCATGACGTACCCGGCTCTGAGGTACACTTGTCATTTTGAGATGTAATGCGTCCAACACGTTCCCTGGTCTCTATGGCATTCAAAGTGTGTTTCAGAGAGCAATGACGGAACATGAACGTCAGGCCTATTCAGCCGGTTCTTTTCCGTTCTGCGAGAGTCACCGACCCTGGTACCGGCTACTACAAGCATGCCATTCAGTGTCAAACGTGCACGCCACGCTCCATTGCCACCCTGTGATCTGTGATTATGGCTGACCGCCGCCTTGAGTTTGGCCCTCCATCAAGCCGTAGACTACGGTTCCACTAACGCATCAAAATATCTGTGTTTATCCGAGCGAGGCGTATTCAGTTAGGAACACAGCACACAGCGCAATCTGACACCATCAATGTGCTGCGGTGACGTTTCGAGCACCGCCATCCTCAGGCATCGCTTGCCACTGGCAGTCCCTTGACCACACGGCTGTCCACGACCGCAACCGAGTTCGCAGGAATTACCTATTCCCATCAAGATGCTGCATACTCGGAATGAAGGCTGTTCCTCATATATACTCCGAGCCTGGCCACGAGACTCATCCCTGCCCAACCTTGTCCTTTGATTACTACGGCTGCTTTCCGTTCTACTATGGAAATCTTGACCGATATAGATCTTCCAGACTACTCACCCTCTATCCCTCCTGATTATTCTTCAACGCCGCTACCCGGAGAGCAATGCATTCAAAAGACCCCAAGACAGGCAGCTCCGAACTACCGTGGAAACTGCGCTTTCACATACACAGAACATGGCATGTCTCTCACGCTACGAGGTTGTCGTGAAGAGGATGGCGTCCCTGCTTTTGGGCTATGCAGCACTGTAAATGGTGAGTTTGCACCAGGGGATAGGAAAAAGGTCTTGTCTGTCGTGGTCAAGGTTCGTACCGCGTCCTTCTCACGTCTGTCCCCGTTTGTTTGACCTCGGGCGCAGTTGGAGGCTCAAATTCGCGTGAAAACGAAATCGGGAATATTACTGCATACTCTTTTCTCCAAAGAGCGCCAGCTGTGGCGTCGAAACGACTCGAGCAGTGAGGAGTGTCCTGGCCTATTGCCCATCTCGATATCCTTCCCTTCCACCTATCACGACAACGATAATGATCGCCCGCGTCGTCTTCCGCCTTCCATGTCTCTCCGGCACCCATGTCGAGTGGCTATAGTGTATTCGCTCAATGTGATTGTTCAAAAAGTCGGATGCGCAATCTTCTCGCGAACCAGGTCAGTGTTACATATGTGTTGCTGAGGGTCCCGAGTTCATCTAAAGTCATGCAGAAAAACATGTTTGTCTGCGTATTTACGCTATAGGCCACGGGTTCGGCCACCCAGGCCGTCACCCCCATCCTTCTCTTCCATGAAAATCTGCCCGGAGGAATGGCAAGAAGAGATTTGGGGAATGACCAAAGCACCCTCGGGCGAAGAAGAACCACTTACCGCCCAATGTCATGTGAGTCATACAGTGGAAAGCCCCCCACGTGGTTAGCTAACCTGTTCTCCCTAGCTCTTTGTGCCTTCGGTTGGCGTGTTCTCGTCCTCTGCGGTTGTGCCATTCCACATAACCTTCTGCTCTTCATCAACGTTTTTGGGGAGCATCGCCCAACATGTGACACAAAGTGATATTTCCCTCGAGAAACCCATTCATGTATTTCTTCTCCGACGGACGACTGTATGCATTGGGGACTGCGGAAAGACTCGAGATGACGTTCTTGGTGTAGGCAGGGTTTTTCCCGACCCTATAACAACTGTCGAGCCTATCTTGAGCAATGCGGCGACCCTGAGCTGGGACAGTGAAATCCACTGCGAGCAGCCGATCGAATACTCGAGTTTTAGTACCTCGGTGATCGAAGTCAAGGTGGGTTTTTCTTTGTCTATGTAACGTTGGTCATGCGAACATGTTGTGTAACAGGATTTCTTGGTCGTTTCATTGCTCGCACCCCCTGGCCCGTTGAAATCCATTCCTCCGCAACTCTATCAAGCGTTTCCCATTCGTCTGGTCACACACCCTTGGGTCGACAGATCGTGAGTTGTACTGCGGCACCATCTATTTAAGTAATTAAATTAAGCTTCACGATATTGCACTCGGCATTTCACATTTATATTATGTAGTACTTGTATAGTTTCTAATGATACATACTAGAAGGCGGGGTATTTGGGTCTTGTGGAGGTGTACCGTTTCGACGTGGCGTAGTAGTGTACAAACTTGCAAATCGACTTGTGGGTCCAACAAGTTCGGAGTCGGAATCCATATTGCGAGCGTGCCGGGGCTCGAAGCGAGTTGAGACACTGCCCTGTCGACTGCGCTGGTGGCGGGGCGCTGCTGCGGCAACTAGTGCCGGTGACAGTTTGCAATGATCATATAAACGCTGACGCGCAAAGTACTGCCCACCGTGATCATCAGCATCAATCCTCGATGGGCATCTCAGACAAGGTGTACGCTCTCGTCCACTCAGACAAGACCTTGACCGCTGCGTTCGCCACTACCACGACCGAGGCAGAACAAGATATCTCTCCAGGACATCTAGCCAGGACTCTTTATGACGAACATCCCAAGAAACATGCTGGTGGTAGCCATCTGGAGGCGTTTAAGGCTCTTTTCCAGAACACGGGGAAGAAGGACATAGAACGTATCCAAACGATCGTTGAACCGACCCAGGAGGACATGGATCGGGCGGCTCAATGCGGCGATTTCGGCTCGCGACCCAGCGATCTGTTTCTAAAGGTCCGTTCTCGATACCGCATCGCTCGTGACGACAGCCCTATATGTGTAGGTTTTAGATATACGTGGACGTTCTGGCCACGCTCGACAACGATCCCTGGGCTGGTGTCGTGTCCCCACCTCTTTTGGGTTCTAGAGGGGTCGTGAACTTGTCTATAATATCCTTGTAGGATGCTCAAAGACGATGCGCGATACGAAGGCTAAAGTGTGTTGCAGGATACCAGACATCATGCAACACTATTATGATTGTATCGTCAACGCAGAGCACGAAGTCTTCGTTGCTACGAACTTTTGGGAGGCATCCAAGGCGTCCACATTTATCTGTGACGCATTCAGAGAGCTATCGAGACGGGCGGAGAGGCGAGGAAAGACGGTCGTTGTGAAGATGATGTACGACCGCGCAAATCTCAAGATGCTAGCGGAAAGCCATGTGCTTGTTGAAGAGGAAGAATGGTTGAGTGATGAAGTCAAACTACCGAAGAGGAGTGAGATGCCGTGGCTCGATTTCGAGCTCGTGAACTTTCACCAGTGAGTGACACTTCAGACCAGGCATATCGATCGCATATCTCAGCACATTTCATCCAAGACCTTTACTCGGAACCTTCCACTGCAAATTCATGGTCGTTGACCGCAAGGTAGCACTGGTGAACTCGAACAACATGCAAGATCGTGCGAACATGGAGATGATGGTACACTTCGAAGGCCCCATCGTGGATAGTTTCTACGACATGGCCCTCTTAAGCTGGTTTAGGCCGATGCATCCGAGATTGCCTCTGTTGAATCAACCATTCAAAAAACCTGAGGATGGCTACAAGTTTGGGATGGATAACCAATATGCATCGGTACATCTTCTCGATGGGAAGAAAGCCGCGGAACTTTATCACAAGCTGACCAACGAAGAAATCCCTCGTGATGCAACATCGAATCGCAAAATCTTCATTTCGGGGAAATATCAAACAATCACCGAGCATCTAAGTTAGTCCTTGCCCACGTTCGCACGACCTGAGGGATTGACGTCCTTGATGCTAGATGCAGATAATCAACCTGACACGCATGCGACCATCGAATACGAACTGCCCGCATCACCTGATGATGAATACCTACCTCACGTCTTCCACGCAGCACACGAGGAATGTCCCATGGTTATGTTGAATCGTGCCCCGTACGGGAAAATGGGCAATCCGGATAGCGCGATACTCAATGCCCAAGACGCAGCGTGGCTAGCTGCACTGAAGTACGCGAAGAAGAATGTTTTCATACAGTCACCCACCTTTAACGCGGCACCCGTTGTCGAAGGTGTCTTGAACGCTGTGCGTCGTGGGATTGAGTGCACGCTATACATAGATGTAGGCTACAATGATGGAGGTGAAGTATTGCCAGGACAAGGGGGGACCAACGAGGAAGTCTCGAAACGGATGTTCGCACAGCTGAACGACGAGGAAAAGGAGAGACTTAGGTTTTATTGGTACACTGGTGAGCCTCACCATCGAAAGATGATCAAATGCGTCGTCAGAGTGTGATGATTTTTCACAGGGAAAGACCAGATCAAACCGATCAACGCATCCAAACAAAAGCGGAACTGTCACGTGTGTATTTCATTCATATTGTCTCGTGTTGCATGTCTAAGCTTGAAACTTGTCAAGGTCAAATTGATGATCATCGACGATGCTGTGGGTATCGCGGGTAACGGGAACCAGGGTGAGCGTTGTTGTCGGCGCACGTCGCTGTTAAAAAGGTGTTATTGTCTCACATGAGCGCCCGTCAGATACACAGTCCTGGTACCACAGCCAGGAAGTGAACGTAATGATTGATAATCCTGCCGTCTGTAAAGACTGGCGGGATACCATCAGGAGGGTGCAGAACACGCACCTTCATGAGCTGCAGAAGGATGGGGTATACCGTGACCAAGACGGGAATCCGCTGACGGACTCGACAGGCGTTGGGAGTGGGCTCAAAGGTGTCATCAAGGGTGTGCAAGGATCCATCGCTCGTGCGCGTGGCAAGGGCGGATTTTAGCCGGTGGAGCTTGAAGAGAGTAAGTAGAGATGCCCAGAATAGGAATTGTTGATTAGTCATTGAACGTCCATGCGATTCGGCCGTCAAGACGTTCAGCATGAGAAATCCCGCGGTGCTCGTTCTAATGTTATATTACTCCCTGCAAGCACGCAGAAACATGGGATCAACTTCACGAAACGATCCGAACAGCTCCACATCAAACTCTCTTGCTGCCATAACGCAGCGCGTATCGCCCGTCTCGTCGTCCAACGTGACCCACACGGTCAATGCGGCGAGCTAAGTATAGCTTGACAAGCCATATGGTGGATGAACACTACCAATCACACGTTCCCTGTTCTAGTCTTTTGCAGCTTGCCAGAGCACTTCCATGCCCAATGCAGGTCTTCCCGAATACGCTGCTCCTCCATTGCAGCTCCTTTCCCCGACGTACACCGCTGTACCGCGAACACACGAGTACCGCCTGGCACTCAGCCCCCGATTTCGGCCCAACAGAAACAGACAACTTCGCTCGTTCGTCAAACAGACGAAAAGCGGTAACTTGTGTTTGAGATTGGTTGACCAGGACGATCGGGCGGCGCTTCCCGTGTATGGTGTCGGCACCTCCGTCCAAGGCACGGTCGAGATCAACAAGACCGAGGGTATCACTAGTGTTGAAGTACAGGTCAGTCGATTGTTCCTTGGACAGGGACTGGATGTCGACGAGCGCACCTTCAGGTCGAGGGTATCCTTAAGCTGGAAGAAATAGCGGAAGACGGATCCTCTACCCACAAGTTGTTCTCGAACAAGAGCATGCTCTGGGTCAAGGATAGGATTCAAGACGCACCATGTCCCGGTTCGTTACGATTCAGCTTTCCACTGCCTACAACGTATTTCGACGGCGACCAGACGTATGTACGTGACCACGTGGGTTGCAGATTGATACCGCCGTTCACATGCTGTGCCAGTTTCTGCCTCCGAGCTTTGAAGCTCATCTTTCAGGACTCCCGGGATTCCGGGCACATGTTAGCTACAGTGTGAGCGCGGTCGTAGTCAAGCCCAACGATGTTTCCAACATGGTCAAATCCACACTGTTTCGTAAAGATGATTGGTACGTCGGTACGCATATACGCGTCCATTGTCCATTCATTCATCCTCTCACACAGGACCGTGTCTACGCCGTTCTCCTATCTCCCTCGCACATGCCCATCTGTGCCAATACCTGTTCCTCTCGTGACGATCGCATCGAGCGGTGGGTTTGCGGAAGCACCACAATGGAAGTTGTTTTCCTCGATTGCGGTAGCCAATCGACGAGGGATACGAGATCTGGTAGCCAAGGTTCGTCTATCAGTGCATGCTTCTCACGTAATCGTAACACTGTTACGTTCAGTTGCATATCCCTACAACACGGATATTTTGCATTCGGCAGCCCATTCCGTTTCATCTATCGTTCCATTCCAACGCCGATTCCTTACGCGCCTTTTTGCCACTCGCTCCTCTACCTGGTCTCATTGCTCCGAAGAGACAGACCACACGGATTCAACTCATGCGACAGACAACGGTGGATGTACGGTGAGTCGTGGCCGACGGAACGATAACATCCTGCCATGCTAACTACGTTTGTAGGAACGCTGTCGTTTTTGGCACCAAAGCAGATATTTGGCGAGTCGATTGTATTGGTGAAGGTGCATTCAAAAACACCGTATGTATTGAAACCAGGGATACCGGTGTATAATGTCTCTGACACTACGTGAAGGGGAGTGGGACTGACTGGGAAGCATTCTCTGGCGACATTTTTATCAGCGATGAGGTCACCGTTGGGGGGTTCAGAGCCAGCGGGTTCTCCGTACGGGTATGCTTATTCAGCTCGCACGCAATAGTAGTCCATTGAAACCAAACCACAGGACTATTTGGTGCTAAGTATGACTCCCCCTGACCTTTCCAAATCACCCTTCAAGGAGCTCCGGATGGTCGTACCCATCCGGCTAACCACTGATCGTTGGAACAACGACGGTACAGGTCTTTGGGCACCTGGTCCACCATCCATATCCTCGTCTGAGGAACTCACTGCAGCGCCTGAGCTTTCATACACCTCGTAGGAAGTGTTGCATCGCACTTTCACGACGAATAGGTTCTCATCTGCCACTACTCATTGTGCGAAATGCTTGGACACTATTCACTGATTACTTCACTGCATGAACGACTCTTGCCATTCACGTACAATATTGTAGCTTTGCCAACTCGTATATAGGACCATGTATTCACCAGCAGTGATGGGGCTCCACTTGTATATCTTTCGGGAGGGCACTCCATTCGGGAGCACCGTCATACGAAGGTCGACCTATTTTAGAACTCCGCTCGGCAAAGCGGCAGACCCGACGAAGGAGTACACAAATGTCTTCTTTCTCTACATATTAACATACAGACCACGGTGGCAATGGCATCTCCCGCGTCATGCTGTGCGGCGCTGTGGAGCATCGCACTTTTTTCGGCTGCTGCGCAGTACCTTCGCCATCGGCATGGGCTCCTTTGAGCAACAGATCAAATTCGAGCACGCTCGGTCCAGTCGGTTCACACACTAGGGTTAGGGTTAAGAACACACAAACGTAGCTTTTCGTAGGTAGATAGTGTACACTACCCCTTCTGGGTCCAAATTCCGACACCCCTTGGGAGCTTCTCGGCTCGCGGACCCTTGCGCATGACCAATCTGCCTATCTTTCTCGGTCAGTGTCGAGGTCAACATCGAACATCATGACTACTACAGAAACGACTCCCGATGCTGTACCGCCCGCTGAGACAGAACAGCAGGGTATCCAACCATCACCATCTGCTCCTATCGACCCGCCTCCTCAGGCCGTAATTAACGCTTCTACTCTCCAACAGGGTATGTCACCCACGCGAACGACGCGTTCTCTCTCCAGTCGCTGAGTTCTAACCGGCTTCCAGAACCCACAGAATCCGCACCTCCGCATGATGGAGATGAAGTACGTGCGGAACAGATCAAGAAGCCATCCGAAGTGACACAAGATGACCCCAATATCAACGTTGTGGGACCGCCGCCGCAGCCTGAGAGTCCGACGTTCAAGGAACAAGTATACGGTCAGTTCTCTTCGCGTCATGTACACTCCAAGTTCGTTGACAATCGACCGATCGTGAGGTTATGCCAAGGTAAGGTTGCTCTGATTACGTGGGTCCTCGGGGTGTGCTGATGCATGGTTGTTGTATGTGGTACGAATTTAAAGTTGATCCGTGGAACAGTACGTTGCGCCGTTGCTGTATTGTCGAGAACGGGTCTGACGCATAATGGTCGACGCCACCAGGTACTTGGTCGGTCGGACGTCAAGGAGCATGGAGCACAAGTGCTTCGTGGCGAACAGGGCATTCCCCTGCGCCGAAACTCGCAATCTAGCAAGTAGGGCTGAATCTAACCCACATCCTGGATGTTTTCACTGTGTAACATACTTTGTCTTTGAGTGTTGTGTAGTTGTGTCAACGAGTCTGAGCACTTGACGAGTTATCTTTGGTTTGCATAACGAGATCTGACATGAGTCAATCTACGGCGCTAAAATACCCTTGTTGAAGGCTAAAGCGCTAAACTTTTAATTTAAAAATTTTCTAGGTTTGGCAAAGTCGGGCGCTAAAGTACAAAAAACTGCATGCAGCTGCGCGCGCCTAAATAGACATGTACCCTTGTCCAGCGAGCCTTCGAAGGTTCCATCCCAGTCCAGTCGCGGTGTCCAGTTCGTGCAAACACGGAACCTTCGAAATGTGACATAAAATTGGAAACAAGAATTTGAAACAAAACCAAACGACTCTCACTCTCCCTGCGCTCTCCTACAGTCAACATGTTGTCCGTAGCAAGTCCTATCGACCTTTTGGTGCAGCACAAGCAAACATTATGCGGAGAAGTCATAGAACCGATAGAACGGATACCCGCCAGGATCGTCAACCCGGTCGTTCCTAGTTGCGAATACGCGCTCTCGGTGAGTCATCCTTTTTGCTTTTTCGTAAAGTCACTCTTATCGTCAAAACTAGGCGACCAACGTCGTACAAATCAGCGACGAGGGGGTAAAAAAAGCAGCTGAATATGTTTGTCTCCTTTTCTACGTCGATATATAGCCAGAGGTGACATACGACCCAGATCTCACTTCGGATGTTCGTGGAGTCATACACACCACGGACATGGCGGACCCAACCACTGCACATTTGTCCTCCAGAGCCGTACTCGGCCTCGGACCCGCTCACAAAAGAGTGTCTCAATTGGATTTTCCTCATCTCCTCACTCAACTTTAACTTCTGGTCGGAAAGGGAGGGCAGCTCGGGGCGATACGGGGTGGAATGGCGGACGGGCTGGGGCACGGAGACCCGTGCTGTCCATACGGGATACCGGAGTCTCCTCGCTGCCCTGAATCGAGGTGAGTCTTGACACACTTTGGTTATGCGGACACGTGACCAACATTTCGGGTGTGTTGCAGCCCTCGAAGAAAACATTCCGATCACCGATCCGGCGTTTTACGCGTGTGAGGTACTCTGCCCCGACGCGCTTATCGCGCATGTTTTCCGTGCTTCCCCCGAGTCAAAAGAAAAAATGCCCTTACTCAAGGAGCGGATTGCAATCATGAGGCAAGTCGGCTCCATCCTCTGCAAAGTACGTCATTATCCGTTGGATCCGTGATGATCCCCGTCTGACTGACGCGTGCAGAACTTTGGCGGATCGTACGCGGGCTTCTTGGACGTCTTCCAGACGTCCCGACGTGGCCGAGGGACCGCCTTGGAACTGGTCCAGACCATCACCCACACGTTTCCTTGCTTCAGAGATGAGCGCTCCATCGGCGGACACCGTGGTACGTATCCCATACTCATGGCTTGTCGTTATCCTTCCTCATCGTGGTTGCATAGTCTTCTTCTGGAAGCGCGCCCAAATTCTTGTCGCTGAGACGTGGGCTGCCTTCTTTCCCGCAGACCCCTCAGCCCCACATCCCCTTTTCTCACATGGTCTTGGCGTTTGCATATCATCCCTGACCATGTTTGCCGACTACCGCGTTCCCCAGATCCTCCATCATCTTGGCATACTTGTGTACCCGCCATCGCTGCAGGAAAAGCTGAGGAAGGGCGAGGACATCCCTCCAGGTTCTAACGAGGAGATCAGCTTACGAGCAGCCAGCATCGTGAGTGTCGAACGAATGAGGGACGAGATCTTGAGGCTGAGAGGCGACATCGGGAGAGGTCCATGGGAAGAGGTGAACAGCGTGCTGATTGATTTCTATCTTTGGGACTTGGCCAAAAGAATCGAAACTGGCAAAGACAGAGTAGAGGGGATCAATAAGGTGGAAATCCTCCCTGCCCATAGGACAAGGAGCATATGGTACTAGACACATAGAGATCATACCCTGCGATTAGAGCAATTAGATTTCCTCGGGGGGGCTGGAGCAAGGCTGGAGTGAGGTTCAAGGTTCCTCCTCAGTCTTCCGTTTCCTCGAACGAACATTCAGGTTCGCAAAATTCCTCCTTTCCGGGGCTACCCATCCGATCCCAACTGCTTCCAAAATATCCTCTTCCCTTTCACTGGTGACCAACTCCCAAAATCCGCCGTGTTGTTCGATACTCTTTTGTTTGTCTGCCTCGTCAATGGAGGCCAGCGTAGCCGTGCCTTGCCATTTCCATAATCCATATTCATTGAAGCGAAAACCAAGTTGGGATGCGGCTTTTCGTACGGCAAGATTGAACTGGACATCGCCTGTCAACGCTATCGAGGCTGCACCTGCACACTGATGGGGGACATAGCTGACGTCACAGTTAAGTTGCTGTCTACGCACGAAGCGTTTACGTGTTGAACTTACTATATCTCGGCACTGAAAAATTGGCCTTCATACTTTTGCACAGCCTGAATTCTCTCTGCCCTCGTCTCCCACCCATTCCCTTCTGTTTCACTCTGGGTACGTTTAGGAACTCTGATGATCCCATCCCACTTCTGGACACCAGCAGTGAGGGTAGTGGCCAGAAGTCCTCGGCACTCGAGTGGCGAGATGATTTCTGTGGAAAACGTGGTGGTGTCAGGTAGACCTTTGGGCTTGACTTTGGTTTCAGGGTGACTTGCGAAGGGAGAGGGTATGATGTCGTATTTCGACCTTTGTTTTATAGTGGAATCAATGCTTGGAGAGCCTTCGGGCGGAAATATACCAGCACTTTGTGTATGAAGGATGAGGAGGGTAATGTGTTGAGCGCTGCCTGCACCACGGCGGCTGAAAGAAAGGTGAGAATCGTCCCCAAACACGAGGATGCGAGACTCACAAGTCACCACTCAGTAAAACAGTGTATTTGGATGAGATATTCTGTGCTACAAAATCCTGGTGCGAGATGCAGGCTAAGAGACTGGGGAAACAAGGACGATGCGATACGTACACGG
This sequence comes from Tylopilus felleus, assembly GCA_038091295.1. Taxonomy (NCBI): domain Eukaryota; kingdom Fungi; phylum Basidiomycota; class Agaricomycetes; order Boletales; family Boletaceae; genus Tylopilus; species Tylopilus felleus. Next base: position 14,977 of record JBBPOE010000024.1, on the reverse strand, counting down.
ACGGCTGATGCTTGTTCACGAGTCATAAGACGATCAAGGCCAATTATGTATCGTGCATTAATCTGCTGAGGACGACTTAGCATCTGAGAGAACGTTGGCTCTCTGAGATCCTGCAAGGATCTACACCCTGCGTCGTACAGCGTGGTAGCCTTTGATATCCTACGTGCACAGTGAGAAAATGCGCGCGGGTAAACGCGTATAGATATGCATACCCTATACCGCTGATGGTTGACAACGAAGATACCACTTGTTCTCTGCGTAGTTCATCAAGGGTCTTTTGAGGTTTGGGTTTTGCGGGCTCCGTCAGAGGGTGCTCTGTCTTTTTTGCCTTCCTTGGTCTGGTGGGCGTGGGAGGTTCCTAAACCCGTAGGGGATGTGAGGTTGTGAGATGAAGGGGAGTTAGCCACCCACGGACATATGGAATTCCGGAGAGGTAAGCATCTATGCGCTTTGCGATACGCAGACCTATTCCTTCTAGCTGGAGGAGCTCATGAGACTGGAGTAAATGGGCTGGACAAGGATGAACTTGCATGTCTAACTTGCTCGACTGACTGAACTTGCTCGGGTAGCTGACCAATGGCAGCGATCGCTTTCGTGTAAGCCCGCACCTTGTAAGAATTGGAAGACGCGGAGGTTTTCTCGTCCTCCATGTCTGAAAAACTAGTTAGCATTCTCCCTAAATCTGACGACCAGATTTACATCGTGACAATACTTGAATCAACTCTTCGTTTGGCCCCGGGGAGGTCGAATAGCACCTCAAGCACGTCCTTGCGAGGGGAGAGAGCGAGGTTGCTCGTATCTTGAAGAGCGTCGACAGCATCATGAACCCGCTTGAGCTCGTCGACGACGACGACGTTGAGCACGCGAAGCAAAGAGGAGAATGCCGCTTCAGGGCGGGGGTGTGTATTACATAACACGCGTCTGACAAGACGACGTCGTTTGACCCGCTAACCACTAGTATTGAAATTGTCCTCATCGATGACCGACACACCGCCGCAAGCCTCGACGTCGTACCCGACGACGAATATGACCAGTCTCACTGACGCTCAGCTCAGGCAGACGATCACCCAGTTGTCCAATGCCGCCACGAGTCAGTTCCAGCCATATGTCGCCGCTGGTGCGCAGACTGCCCCTTCAAAGGGTCAGTTCATCCTCGAATGCCCGTCCAGGCAGTCCCTGACGCTCCCTTAGCCTACCTAAAAAATGTCCACACGTGGACGACAACGACAACCCCCAAGACCGGGACGCGTTCCCGCCCTCGCGCTGCCAAAGCCACGCCGGTGACACCCACTCCAACAACCTATATCCCTGCGGTGTACCAGCCGCCACTCCCACCATCGGTGCCTTCAGTACCCGCTCCACCCCCGCCCCCTAACCCACCCCCGCATCCCCTTCCGGTGGCCACTCAAGCCCTACATTCTACCTACCCCTCCCGTCTTCGCACAGGTACATCCCTGCTAGTGCAACCTATTCTGAATGTCCCCTCTGCCACTGCACGTACATCCAGTCGCCGCGGAGGAATGGTCAACTACGCTGAACCAGGGTCAGGGGATGAGTTCCCCGATGCTGGTGCTATCGACTCGGATGACTCGGAGTTCATTGCCAGTGGAGGAACTCGGACAGCCTTACGACAGTCCAGATCACGTATAGGCACTGGAATGTCAGTCTTCCATTCTGGGAACGGTCTATCAACGCCTCAGCTCCAACCGTTACAACTTCAATCGCAGCAGCAGATGAAACCGCTACAAACAGAAAAGGCGGAGCTGGAACAGAGCTATTTGGGCATGATCCCGCCGTCTCGATTTATTAAAGCGAAGCCTGTTGGCCCCACTGCACACGAATATCCGTGAGTCTTCTCCCGCATATTCTCTTCAATGGAATGGAAACTATGATGCCCCAACGTCCATTTCCGTGATACTTTGATTTTCGATTTTTAATACGACGGAATGCACAGATCCATAGATGCCTTCGAAACCCATTCCCTGAAACGCACGTCTCTCGTTCCTATCCGCGTGGAGTTCGAGACCGAGACGCATAGGATTCGAGATTGTTTCGTCTGGAACCTCTACGAAACATTGATCAAACCTGAAACGTTTGCAAAGATTTTTTGCACGGACTTGGACTTACCGATTGTATGGGCCGAGACCGTCGCTAATCAAATTAGGGCACAGCTCGAAGAGCACGAGGGTGTTGCCTCGTTGGACCTGGGTATAGATGATTATGTTCACAGGCACACAGATAAGGATGGCGAAGGTGTCGAGGAGATTCCCGAATGCAGGGTCATACTCAGTGTGAGTTATTATGCCTTCCATTCTTCTTCCTTTATCGTCTTCGCACTGCGTTTGACCCTAATCGAACGTGTGTACAATGTAAGGATCACTGACTCAGCCCACTCGGTGGATCACGCACATAGATTGACGTACAGATAGCTACCTACCACCTCCTCGACCATATTGAGTGGGATCTTCTCTCACCCCTAACGCCCGAGGCGTTTTCTCAGCAACTTTGTGCTGAACTTGGGCTATCTGGAGAGGCGATCCCACTCATTGCACATGCAGTGCACGAGGAGCTCATGAAACATAAAAAAGATGCCATCGAGTGGGGTGTCATAGCGGGAGAACGCGAAGCAGCATCCACGGTCGTAGGGCCATCTACCGCGGGTGGCGGTGCTATGGTGATGAAGGACAAGACTGGTCTCGGACTCGGAGGATGGGGACGAACACCGAAAGATGGGAGGGGTCCGAAAACCCTGAAGAGCGTGTGGAGAGAATGGTCGGAGGCCGAGGAGTTCAGGACACGATTTGAGGTGCTGAGCGCAGAGGAAGTGGAAAGGAGGGAGATTGAGAAAGAGAGGGCTAGCAGGTGGGTTACCCCATCTTCACTAGACAGTCCCGATATTGACCTTGGTGATCTACAGACGTTTGCGTAGAGAGACATCCAAATTCCAAACGACACGAACAAGGCGGCGATGACGCAACAAGTGCCACTATCAGCACTGGTGGTGATGTCGCCACCACAACTATTTTATTTCGGTATTTGTTGTCACGTCATGCCGGAGTGCATCTATTTTCCCGCCCCTGATCTCATAGCTTACTTCGCAGAAGTTGATCACACTTGGCAATACATTGAGCACATTCGGAGGATACGTAAGGCCCCAAACTTCCAACTACCTGAGGTCCAGACTCAGTTGGGAGATAAGCACGAAACGGAAGGCTGACTGAACAATGGAGTAGAACAAACCACTGAACCTTAACCCTGACATGCATTGTCTCGAGGAACACCTACATTTATCGTCCAACATGGATGCCACTGTCCTAAGTTCAAGCCGATGGGGTTTGTCGCAACGTTGAGTCCGTGCGTGCTAGAAGATTGATCATCGGGTACGATAGACGGATAAGTGGCTATTGGTTGATGCCCTCTTCCATGTCCAGGGTAGATGTGACGAACGAAGACAAAGGATGAACACGGAATGAGCGGAATCCCTGCCCCATTCATTCTAACCAACAATGGTAGGCCCCACTGCATGACTCGCAGGTTCCAACACGCACATACCCCACTGTCGAAGTTGACCATGAATGCTCCGCAGACACGTTCCCCGCTTTCATCAACACGGACATGGCCGGGCGCAGTCCACGTCGCCCTTCTCGTGGGCCAGCGATATGAAGGGCACCGGCTTCACCGGAAGCGAGAAAGTGTCAAGTCAACGTGCTGATTCAAGATGTGACGGTCCTTGAGGATATCGTATTGGCTATTGATCCGCCTTTTTCCTCGGCGCTCCCTCCTTCCCAAAGTTGCAGGATTCTTTCTGTTCTGCCGCGAGTCGTCGTCACGCGAATGACTGGTTTCGTGACGAGCACGAAGATGCTTCGTGTTGTTCTGCAAGCATGTGGAATGGAAGACTCGGGTCGCTAATTTTTCGAGTTGGGGTGTCACCCAACTGCGGAAGCTATACAGCATTTGACATTTCATTTTGCCACTTGATGCAGTCCGCGGATCTTGTTGCCCACGACTTTTGGATACAGCGATGCTGTGGACACAGAGTCTGTCAGCGATATGTCCTAACATTTGGCGCGGACTGATTCGTGGCTAATAGTACTACTGTGACTCGAGTCGGAGGGAGATGCAGATAAGCATACCTCGCATCGCCGACGTTGGTGCACGTTGCAGCTGCAGGGGTGAGTGACGGTGGGACCACTGCCATTCTAAATTCTGGGGATCCCAGGATCGTCCCCAAGGCCCTGGAATTCGACCTGTCAATGAGGAAACGATTGTGCATAATATGTCTCGATCACGCAGTCTGTTCCGACTCTCGCCGTGGGCCGTGACCGCGGTCTCGTCCCGCCTATTATTGGAGGTGGCGCTGCAGTGTGCGCAAAAGATCAGCGCCAGGGAGGGCGCATGTGGCGACAGTCGTGCTTACGAGCAATGCCGCGAAGAGCGCTGAGCGCTGGCCACTGTATGGGGATTACCTACGCGGCTGCAAACCCCAAGGGATGAATCACGGCGGACAAGGATCACAGCGCCGTGAAACGGAGGCTATTCTGGGGTGGAGCACTTGAGTGTCCTATCAACCGTATCAGATGGGTCTATCAGCACGGTGCGAATCCGCCGCTCGCATGACGATAGCAGACTTCATTCGTGTATCCCGGGGGATGGGTGGAGTCGGGCGGGATCTCAAGTCAAGCCTTGTGTTGATCGTCATGTAATACACGGTGCGGCGACAGCATATTGATTTTCAGACATACGCACGCCACGGAGTGATCCTGTTCTAGGCTGGGGTAATCTCGATAACAAAGGTGGGGATTGGAAGCATATTATGTAATTTTATGAACAATAAAATAATTCCCAATCTCGGACCGATACGGGCACGGAGCCGTGGAGATGCAGTCTTGAAAATCATCATCGCCATCGTCGTCCCCAACAGCGACAACCACTTCCGCCCGCCGTCGCGCCCAGCCCCGCTTAACGACGACGATCAGTGACCATATCCGAAACCTGCGCGCAAGGCCGTGTGCCCCACGTTCGTTTGTGTGTTTCCACCCCGCCTCATCCACGTTTTAGAGGTCCCCGAGGGTATCGTTCCAGCTGCGCACAGCTTCACCCTTTTACGACATTTCTGTCACCGCTTCCCAACGCAACGTGTTCCCCCTCTTGTTCCCCCCCCCCCCCAACTTGAATTCTCAATTAAGTGAGCCCGGCTTTACCCCGGACTCAATCCCCCCCTTCTCTCTGTTCTCTATAGATTCCTATCTCAGTCGCGCAAGTATCACACACTCTTCCGTCTTCCTCGCGAGCCCCCTTCGATTCTCTTTTCGAATGCGCCTCCTTGGATAAATCCCCAACACTCTTCCATCCACGACATATCTCTTTTTCACCCCCTTCACCGTGTGTCCTCCATTCACTCAGGGTCTCTCTCCCTCATGTGTACTTATATCTCCCCCTTCCAGTCTTCCTTCCCCTTCGCTGCTACCTTCCCCGCTCTCATCTCCATGGAGCCCCCTGCACTTCCTCCCGCGACCCAGGATAAGGCTACCCCGCGTCCTTACAAGTGTCCCTACCCCCTCTGCGGTCGCGCTTTCAGCAGACTCGAACATCAGGTCCGTCTCTTCCCTCTCTCTCCCCCTCTCGTTGACGATCCCTCCTCTTCAGACCCGTCACATTCGTACTCACACAGGCGAAAAACCTTTTGTCTGCACCTTTCCATCCTGCGAGAAGCGCTTCTCCCGTTCGGACGAACTCACACGACATTCTCGAATACACAACAACGACCACACCCCCGCCAACGTCTCTTCCCATGCCGCGAAAGGCAAACCAAAGGCCAAATCCGAGAACAGCCTCCCCGATGACCTCGAACCTAGTATCAGTCTCCATTCATTCAATCGAAATGATGCGCGCATCCAAGAAGCATCGACCATCAGAGTGAAGAAGAAGGCCAGAAGTCGAGCAAACAGCGATGATGAGGTACACACCCTTTGCCTTTTTCTTACCCAAACACCCCCATCCTCGGCTCCCCACAACTTACATAACGTTACTAATCGCTTTAACCCAACAGGGTGAATCTTACGCCCGACCCACCTCGCTCGGCTCATATGAGGCATCTCACCATCCTCGGCGATCACAAACTCAACTACCGCTTGCAAATCCTTCCCCATTTTCTACATTGTCCAGTGTCGCGATGGACGAACTTTATGCCCTCGAACGCGAAGAAGCACTAAGACGTGCCGAATATGAAGCGCGTCATGCCGAGGCCCTCCGTCGCGCCGAATACGAAGCTCGCAATGCAGACGTCGGCTACTTCCGCGGACGTTCCAGCAAAAGTGCCACCACCAGTCCAGTCTCCACACCTTACCACACTGGCCTATCCCTGAAAGGTGCCACCACTGATGGCACCTATATCGGTATAAGAGACTGGCCACCGGAAGAAGACACGAGCAGGAACTGGGACAAGTTGAACCAAGCCAAGAGGAGAATGAGCGGACCTGGTTGGCAAATGACTCCGATGGCGCAGGATGTCCGTTCGATGCTGGACTCGTCGCGTTCTGCCACTCTCCCTGAAACAGCGAATGGCCGAATAACAACCCTTGGCCCCGGTGCGCCCCTTCACCCATCTCATCCACCGGTATACCGCCACCTCGCTACCCACGAAGATTCTCCCTCGCCTCTAAGCTCGGACTCGGACTCTATCCCACCCCACCATGCCTCACAGAACTCTTCGCATCCACCATTCACACGGCCCCGAGCATCATACCCACCTCCAACCGCTTCTGCCGAGGTTTCGCCCAAAGGTGTGCCGGCTATCAAGCCCGAGTTTGCGTTTACACCCTCCGCAAGCCCGTTCCTTGGGCCGCTTCGCACGCTCAACCTTCAGTCAACATATCCCTCGCGAGCGCCATCACCCATATTACTGCCGCCGACACGTGGGCACACCCAAAACGATGCCCCTGTTAGCCCGATAGAGGGACACGGTCTTCGTCAACGTTCTAGGGGATCTAGCATCGTTGGAAGTCCGCCAGGTTCGAGGGGCGCATTCGGTCCTGCATCACGTAAGAGGAGCTCGGGTGAGGTCTCACAGATGGCCACATTACCCCACGTGCACACATATCCAGGTCAGCTGTCGCTTGCAGCACAAGCTGACCGAAGTATCTACTCCCTGCCGACGCCACAGCTTTCGAGCGGACCCAGCAGCAGCAGCGGGAGCAGCCCCGGGAGCATCACATACCCCTTACAAGGTGGGGGGTACACAGCGCGCCCGACGTTTGAGACTGCACCAATGACACAAAGTCCCTCGAGTTCGCGCCCCGCATCGCCCCCTCATGGTCTCAGCAGCAATGGAGCTGTTTCATCTAATAGCCATCATCTTGCTCATTCGGTTCGCCTCGCGTTCGGTATGACCCCTATCAATCCGTCAAGCTCTGCTCGCAATCCGTCGTGGCCGTCCTCCAAAGCTGCACAACTAGATGGTTCGCCAAGCGCAACCATCACCTCAGCTTCGGTCCCTGTGTCTCGTTCGGGTTCTCCACCTATCATGTTGCCACCCCTACAGCTCAAGTCGACGTCTCTCAAGGATCCATCTGGTCACAGCAAAGAGATGATGAGCGGTTCGGATGACGAGGAAGCACGGGAGAAGAGCGTTTGCAAAGTCGAACTCCCAGGCTTCCGGGAATTCGAGGCTGCGACACGGGGTTCTCGGTGACCCACTCATACACACATGTTCAAACGATCGCTCTGACCTTTGATTCACTTTAACCTCGTGGCTTAATTATGCTCTTCCATCGCTCTGTGGAACACTATATCCTATTGTTCATCTCCTACTGTCCCCTTACCCACAATTCATTGTTCTGTCCAGTCCTCGTGCAACGACGCTTCAATCTCCTCTCTTCGACGTAGAATTCACTCTTACTAGACCGTCCACATTCAGCTGTCTTTCTTTTGCATAGATGCGTCACGTATATAGGGATCAGGCATCTTGAGGACGTATTTTATGTACTCCTAATATTCCGTGTATCTACTCGTCAGCACCCGCTCGCTTTGAAGCTTGTATGAATGCAGGCTTGTATCTACTACTAGGTCAAACAAGCTGTGGCGAACGTGATCCATTCCACGTTGAACTCCGACTTGAACTATGCACTCCCGTAGGTCGCATTCAATCCACATGGACAATCTAACCTCGAATGGCATCGCGCGAATGAGAAGGGACATCTTGCTGAGAACGTGCGCCTACGGCTTTCCGTTCTCCAGGTATGCACATCAATTCACGTCACCTCCCTGACGCGGCGGCCAAAGTCTCGTGAACCGGCAGGAAGTTGACGGCCCACAAGTCTTGCGTCAACAGCCTTTCCTTCTCCCGCCGTTGCGGGAGATGGTTGGCCAGTGCGGGGGACGGTAAATTTGTCGATACTTGGCACCGCAAGCTGACCGCACACACGCATCTTTTGCCAAGATCTTCGCGTCCACCTTTGGGACTTTAATCAAGAGGACGTGCAATGCCCATCGCAGACATACGCAGGGCCTGCCGTCAGTATTCGTCTCCTCGGAGATAGCTGAGCCCGCTCATCGAGTGCGATAACGGATTGCAGGGCAATGTGCTATCTCTCGACTTCTCTGCGACGAACCAATATCTTATAAGGTCCGCAAATGATGTATCTCGTTCTCCTAAGAACTTGTTTCTAATTATTCCTAGCGGCGGCGCAGACACACTCATACTGAGGTATGATGTATCAAGGCTAGCGGTTAGTTCCGGTCTGAGTCCCGCTCAGGACGTTTATCGACGTCATGAGGTAAGTGAGTTCCTGCAAAAGCATGCTCCTATCAGCCTGTATCGGCCCAATCGTGATGCACGACACAAATAGGATAGCGTGCGGAGTGTGAGCGCACATCCTCATCAGGATGAAGTATTCCTCAGCGCAAGGTGGGCCCCGTGACATTCTAAGTTAATGAATTTGCATTTGACTGGTTCTTTGATCGTTTCCGTGGTCCTAGTGAGGACGGGAAGATCATCCTCCATGATGCACGTGTTGATAGGAGGCTGTCGGCTGCACAGGGAACCGTGCAACACGCAACAGAATTTACGGGCGTACAAACACATCCCACTATGGAACACATCTTCGCCACCTGTGACGCCCACGGACAAGTATGCCTTCGCGACACTCGCATGGCGTTCGGCCCGTTATCTCGTAGGTCCAACGAAGGTACCGTGCAAATTGTGAGCGCTCCGTGAACATCTATTCCCCCGATCCATCGGCTGAATCATCATCAAAGTACAATACAAAACTGTCAAAACGGTCTTTGAGCTATCTGAGCAATCCCGAAAGTAGTAGTATTACTTTCGATCGCGACGGTGAGCACCTATTGCGCCACTCACTAATGCACCCGCGAACTTCGACATCACCGTTTTCTTTAGGGAGCAAGTTGGCCGTGACGATGCTTGTGAGTCTTGGTCCCGATTGACAGACGTGACTGTGATCCAAGCTCTGGGATAGCATTGGTTTCCGACCATTTACGCTGTTTCCGACCCTCACCCTCTTGCTGTTTTGACTGGCAAAAATAACCCCGACGGGTCACCTGTCAATGTCGGAGAAAGAACGTACTCTAATTCCTGTACTATGAAGGTGGGTTTTTGCAGGTCTGTCGTCCCCCACTTTTCTAACGTAACTAGTCGGGAGCATTCGGGGGGCCCGGTATTAACGAAGACATTCTTTATGGAGCAGGGTCTGATGACTTCAGGGGGTACGTCTGGAAAATACCAGAACTCAGTACACTTTTGGGGCTCAGGCAAGAGATTACTGCGGATGAATGGTTGTCACATGAATGGACTGGTGCCTGTGGTGAGTTCCTTGGCAGCCCAAAATGAAATCCAATTTCATTTGTCGCGGGCCCCCAGCCTACTCCGAAAGCCAATGGGCAACACGGTACATCCCTCTCCAAATAGATACACCACTTTGCCGATTAAACGGTTGGTTTAATGATCGGAGCAAATTCTACATGCACACCTGATCTCACATGCTGTGTTCCTAGGACATAGGTCCATCGTGAATGCCGTCGCAATGCATCCATCACTGTTCCACATTGTCACATCCGGTATCGAGCGTCATGTCTTCTTGCACAGCCCGACCCCCGTGTCCCCTGTGGCTCCTCAGTTGTTAGCAACACCACCCGAGACAAGAAGATCAGGGGAGCAACGCCCTGAAGACCTGGCTCGGTACTACAGAGCATTATGGCAGATCCAACATCCAACGTTGCACGAGGAAATTGACGAAGCGGGTGACGAGGAAGAAGCCATATACTTGTTTGATCAGTAAGTCGTCTCGATTGATCATCACTTTGGTCACTCACAAGGGATTGTACTCAGCATTTTGAGGCAAGAAGGCGGAGGGGACGTGTTCACACTGAGGCACTGGGTAGGCAACGAGGACTCTGATGGGGAAAATGATCGCCTCGTGGTTAATATGACGGATTCTCCGTCTCCATCATGATGTATTGACTAGATGATGTTCCCGCAGGCTATCTCGTGCTGTATATTGCATCGTATCCGTGAACCCTAGGACCTGATGTTCAGTTTATTTTGATGATCTATGCGCTCCACATCAGCTTTACCGTCCACATGCTTCGTTTCTGGGACGCACGCTTGGCGTTGATGCTGTATATACACGTGCCCAGCCATCCCGATAGGACTCGCGTTTCAGATTAGGCTCCGTCGACAAAAACCACCTCGGTCTTCCTCACGAGCTGAGATCGCATTGCCGTTCTTGGTAGCCCGAAGGTAGAGATGGATTTGCTGATCGGTGGCCGTTGCAATCTGACAATACACCCGCCGCCCAGTTCGAAGCGGATCAAGACGTCGGCAACACAGAGGGCGTCGCGATGTGGCATGCCGAACGGTAGACTGCCACACAGATGTGCCAGTGGTCAGACCGCAGCGTATATCGTAGTATCGCATGACACGTTTTCTGCGTCGGGCCTTCTTCGCCCGTTTCCTGATGCCGGCTTCGCGTGTCCACCTTTAGACGTGCCATTTGAACAAGGCAAGTTCTTTGCGCCGTTCTTAGCTATCGGACAAGTCAGACAGCCTCACAGGACGACCCCCGGATGTCACTTGATAGCATCGAGCGCGACGAACGCCTTATACAAGACATGTCATGCATCTTATCACGTCAGCGACTCGGACTAGAGAACTAGACGCACATGAGTCGTTGAAAACTGTTATCAAAGCGTGGTGATGTAGCGGCGGTTCAGTAACTTCAGTTGCCGCGAAGCGCGACAATGACCGCTCCATCGCCCTCTTTCCCACCCTCGCGGCGTTTGAGAGGGTTCGGTGCGCACCGCCCTCTGTGGGAGGAAGACTAGTAGGACGCAGAAATTTCACAAAGAACTTGACTGCCGCCCACTCAGCGACATGGGATAAGCAGCCCGAGGGCGTCCGTACGAGCTTTTCTACGTCTACGATCCGAGCAACGAGCTTGCGCTGTCCTTGAATGCCCATTGTACTAGCATCACCGTCTCTACGACCCAGAAGCGTCCCAGGTACTGAACGCTCACTGGCATCACCCACTGTGCTTGGACGACGCCCATGATGCCAAGAGACACCGAATTCATGACGTCGGTCAGGGTCGACGTGACTCCTGCGCGATCACAACGTGCCCTCGCGTAGAGCCTTCGCCGCCTCAAACCAGACTATTCCCCGTTTGGAACATTCTCTGACCTCCCATACATACGCGATCCTGTGGGTCACCAAGGACGCCGCTGATGCGCCCAAAGCTCGCAAGACAGGTCTCGTTGACGGGCGATTGCAGTCATGATTAGCCGAGGCTTGGTTCTTCCGAGCGTCGGGTCCCGGAAAGAGGGAAGACGTAGCGTGGTCAAGAGTTCATCCATCCATGGAACACGTGTCTTCATTCTGCAAAGCTGAGGATACCCAGCTTAGATAATATTTTTATCCAAAGTAGAATCCAGCGCACATCCTACAGCAACGGATATCAACGAGGGTGGTACTATGGGCTCGGAAAGATATAAAAAAAAAGCGGCCACAACTGTCCGTGAAAAAGAATGTAGAGACAGTAGTCTTAGTAACGCGGGTCCCACGCGGTCCTGTATTCAGGTGGGTGTGCGAGGGCATAGCCAGGAGGCGCGCCAGGTGCCATATGCATATCATACGCAGCCTGCGGTGAGGGGTCATGGATCGGCCTATAGTTCGGTGCGTTTGGTGCCCAGGGACTCGGAGCGACAGGCGCCGAGGCGTTATTGGCGCGGCGGCGGCGACAGCAACAGCAGCAAGCCACGCCAACGAGGAGCAGAACGAGAGCGCCGACGCCAACGATCACGCCGATCACCCATCTTGCCAAAGACTTGAACTTGGAGGATTGACTTGAGCTGAGTTGGTTCCCAGCCCCGGACCCCTTGCCGCCATTGCGAACACTTGCAAAGTCTTGCGCCGCTTGAGTTGCATTTGTGAGTGGAAGGAGTTGGATGTAAGCTGTATCCGTTGAAGGACTGGCCGCGTTCACCAAGTCACCAAAGTTGACCAGCATGTACGCGTTGCGTACTGTGGATATCGACAAGTTATCAGATCCCTGACTTGCGGAAAAAATAACCAGGGCTCACAAAATGCCATTCCTAAAATCATATCGTAAAGAATTTCATTGCCCTCTACAATATCGAACGAGTAGGGCTGGAACTGATGGGGAATCAGCAACGACTTGGCACGTAGATAGATGTATGACGCTTACTGAGCCAACACAAATGGGGTTCCCGTTGTCGTCCGTCAAGTTGGGTATGTCGAAATTCAAGTCGAGGGGATGAATAGGAATCTTCACGCCCGCGAAAATGAAGGTAGCATTGACCTCCTGATCGCAATCGATGACCCAAATCTCTCCGATACCACTAACGTTCTTAAGGGCAGCGTTAGGGAGGTTGCCATACAACGCCTCGGCAACGTAACTGCGAGCATACAATCAGAACTTTTACAAACATAGCATCGTAGGTACCCACGAAGGAACCTGAGGGAATGTGAACCCAGTATCGAAAAAGACTGTGGCATTCTGGGTCTGGGCGCCTGTAACTTGAGTCTTGATCTCAATTGGCTGGCCATTCGGCCCGATGAGACCATTAACGTCAAGTAAAGTCTGCCAATGCTGACCACCCTGAAGAGGAGCGATGGTGACAGGGAGCCGTGGTTGATTGAGAATGTCTTGGTAGTTCGTCAAAACCTCTCCGATAGCGAGATCTCCGGGATACGGTTCCTGTGGATCATCCGAACGTTGAAGAAGAATCGCGATCGAGGGCGGGAGTGAAGTGTTGGACATAAATATCCTGTCTAGAGGTGGGTTGGCCGCAGCCGAATCTCCCAACGCCCTAACACTCGATCCAGAGCTGGGTCCGAGCCCAACTAGACCATCACTGCCAGCAGCTGCATTTCCCTGTGGCGCCGCCACTGCAAAAGGATGAGCTGACACGACTAAACGAAATGTGAATTAGACCCACTAAAGAACTGGGACTCGATAGTATATCCAGCAAATTCGAAAGTGGCAGACATGACTTCACCTGGCATTTATCATCAATGAAATGCGGTTGAAAAATACGTCAAGAGCTGTATTCACCTTCAGCTGAGCCAGATGCATAAGATACACCAGCTTTATAATTTTGTGGGACAGCATTGGGGACAGGAGGAGACACCCAAAGATCGGAACTGATTTATGGTCAACCGAGTATAGGTCAATGGTGATGATGTGGTACGTACCTCCCAGTGTCAATCATGATGGAAAATGGTTGCCCGTTGAAGGTAACATTGGTCGTGTAGGCCATGTTGTTAGAGTCAGTCAATTGTCCCGACATGGCAGCGGTCCTCCGCTGTAAGGTGGAGGGTGGTCCGAGTCGCCCTGAGAGCTTGACATGGGACGCATCGGCGCGAGTGGCCAAGGCAAGAAGTACAGAGGTGAGCAACGACGAGGAGAGCCTCATGAGAAAAAGAAAGAAGAGGGTTAGAACCCTGGGGGCGTGTCCGGCACGCTTTAAAGAATGGCCGAGGGTTAACCGGTTAACCCAGCATGACAAGCACAATCCTGTGCAGTGTACTGATAGACGAGTCGATTGCACTGCCCATTGCTATGAGACATGTCATTCGGACTTCAAATTGCTTTATTGAGTCTGACTAGGAATCAACTCATCTGACAGACAGTGGCGGACGAGTCGATCTGAATCGCACTGGACAGTGGAAATGAAGTAGTAACTACATTATATATGTACCTCACAGTACTTACTAGTGGTGGGAGCCACTGGCAGGGCCATCGGGGCCGCTTAGAGGGTGTCAATGCCGCTTGGCCGACGGCCGGACGGTATCATCATTTTACTTGGCTTCATCCTCCACATCATGCGCTCTTTACCACTCATCCATTCCTTTGTCTGTTCATTCTTTTCCCTTTCTGCCCTGGCTGTGTCCATACCGTTCTATCACCATCTGCCCCGCCAGTCCTCCAACAGCAGCGTAATACCCGTCGGGAACACGCAAAATGCTTTCTACTATTCAAACATCACCCTCAGCGGTCGACAGATATCTGTCATGTTAGATATCGGAAGGTATATATACGTATTCCCAAGTTCCCCACTCGTGTGGCCCAACCTTGAATCGTCGACAGTTCTGATTTATGGGTGACCGGCTCTGTCTCTGGCGCTCAGGATACTGGAAAATCCCTAACGCTGTCCTACGCTATAGGCAAAGCCCCTGGTATGTCCTCTCTTCCACCTCTTACCATCATCCTCACTTTTTTTTTTCGCAAAGGTGACGTCTATACTGCTCCATTTCAGCTGGGCAGTTACACTGTCCAAAACCAGGCATTCCGTCAGTTTACAACCCTTCCCTTCCTCCCAATTCACCTTATTCTGCCAATATAGTTCTCGTTCCCAATGCGTCAACTTTTTCTACTGATATCCACGCCGAAGGGTATGATGGTCTTATTGGCCTCGGTCCAAACTCTGGCTCTTCAAT